>JAZGTI010005014.1:0-26544 GCA_036877585.1 Botia kubotai | reverse complement strand
CCCCAATGCATATTTTTTCTAAGAGTGTAAGAGCAGAACCTTCTCGTCACAAAAATACGTTGTTAAGGCTAATAAACAGCACAATATTTTTTTCAAACAGCACACATTAAATAGCAAAACTTCCTTTCATTACAGACATTATTTACCATGTAAACAAATATAAACCGTACCTTTAAGAGAACCATACTGTTTACAGTCAGGTGCTGAAAGCCATTATCTAGTGGTGGTTGGGATGTATACATTTTAGCAAATCCAGAACACTACATACTAGTTATAAATGTGTCCTACCAGCGTCCCTCAAAACAAAGTTGTGCTTTCGTGACACCTGGTTAGTCTATTTTTATTCCCAGCTTTTCCATTTCCGTTTAAAGGTCTCGTTGTGGTGACCAATAATTTGGACAAGGTGTTAAACTGTTTTTACAACACCACAAAAATGACCTAGACCCTAAAAAGGCTATTTCTAGAGGTCAACAAGAGATGCTTTTAGCAGAATATTGGGCAGAAAGGGCAACCAAGAAAATGCAATTAGTGCTTGTGAATGTGAGCTACGGAGGACAAAAGGTGAAAAGTTCTGTGACCGAGGTAGGAAGGAGGTAATAATAATAAGCGGCAACGCGTTTCCTGTTGGAGGGTGGAGAGGGGATATTTACCCCATCATACATCAGTACACCTTGCTTGTTTTTAAAAGACCCCTTCAGTCAGTGCTGTTATACTGGGGCTTTCTTAAAAAGGAAACAACAGGTGTGTGATTTAATCTGGTCTTTTTTATAGAATTGGAATTTCCTGGTTATGAAACCAGGAAATCTCAATTATGTAAAAAGGCCGAACATCAGGAAAACACCTCTAAACCTCTTTATATAAAGTTCAGCGACACCGAAGCCTCTGACACTTAACATTCCACATCT
The DNA here is from genome assembly GCA_036877585.1 of Botia kubotai. Classification (NCBI taxonomy): domain Eukaryota; kingdom Metazoa; phylum Chordata; class Actinopteri; order Cypriniformes; family Botiidae; genus Botia; species Botia kubotai. Next base: position 25,639 of record JAZGTI010005014.1, on the reverse strand, counting down.
ACAAACAACAATTGTATTGTCTTCTGTGGATGGCTCTGTATCTTTAATAAGATCTTGCTTGTGCTCAAGGTCCTATACGTCAAAGCCACCAAGCCCTTAGTTTGCCCTCTTTAAAATAAGAGATCTGATGTCTTAAGTGGAAAATCACTTATGTCAAACAAAGGATATCCTTTAAGCTGGATAGCAGGCTACCGTGACGCCTCACATGTTAATTGGCGCCCTGTGTCTATGCCTCACTTTTTTCCTTTGCTTTTGTCTGATCCACTATTTTGGCATTCTTGGTAACAGGATGCTTGTTGACATGGGAAACCATTTTAATTGTTTTACATTGTTTACACATTGCGCAGGTTGCCGGTACCTACCTGTGCATTAGAGGTTTTCTTTTATTAACAATACTCAGATGTATACATTGTTTACATGGAACAAATCTGAGGTTGATGTTATTATTTCAATTTTTTATTTTGATGTCTATGAATTTAAAGACTTAATATAAGCTTCCTGTACAATGTTTGAGTGGTAACTTAGTTTGACACGTTGGATTTGCTTTGGTTGGACACTTTTAAATAGAGCTTCCCACTGACGCAAAGCAATGACAATAGCCTGAGGGTTAGCCAGAGCTATTTTAAGCTTATGTGAGATGAACCCCATTATAACATTTCATTGATGGTTGACCTCTAACTTCTAACTTCGTCTATGTAGTTTACTGTGTTAGTATCATACACCTATCATCTGCAGTCATTATGTTTTTCTGTAAACACATTTTAGTTAGTTGTGTTTGTTTTTGGCCTGTTAACAGGCTGACAGAATGCAAAAACGCATGTAGCTGTAATTTTAAGTAAGGCTTATGTAATATATACACTTACATACTATATATTACAATTCAGTATTGTTATTTTTTAATCCAGGATATCTTCAATGCTTATTCATTCTTATATGTAATAAACTTTACATTTTAAAGTGTAAGATAAGTACAAGATATTTCCTGGGAGAAACTGACTAAAATTTAAAAAACTGAAATAAGAAAGGGTATATTCTAGTTTTATTTTGTATTGTGGGTCAGAAACCTTTTTTTGCAATAAAATTCTGTGAAAGACAATGACAACAGCCATAGGCCCACTTTCAAGGGGCCTTTTTTTAATACATATTTTATCATACAGTCACATTATCATTTGCTTCTGAAGTTCTGAAAACTATACACAAGCATAAATGAATGTTATGCACAAAAGACATCATCTATAATTCCACAAGATAGAATTAATAATGTTCATGTTATGAACTATAACAATACCATTAAAGACTTGCAGTAATAGTACATTAAAATAACAATATCAAAGAGTTCATAAATGGATCTTTATGGATATTCCTGGTTTAATGGTTGATGTTGCAGGACTCCCTTAACTTGGAATTGAATAACGCTGCAGCTCCTTCAAATGCTGACTTATCTGTGCTGTAAACCAAACACAAGAGATGCATCATTGAAACCCCCCAGAAAACTATAATAAATGAAAAATAATGTATTCAAGCTGTTATGTCTGAAAGTACAGGCCTTCTTATGGTTTACCTTGGTTTATCAGTTGGCTGTCAATCCCGCTTGTTGTTCTTCCACCTCCAGTCACTCCAACTGCAGGTATATAAGACCCCACTGAGCCAACACCCACACCTGCTACCCCTGGTTTGCTCACCCCAACTCCACTTGATCCTGCACTGTTGAATGATGTTGATCCAGTTCCACCTGATCCCAAATTGCCAGTTGCAGTTGCACTTGATCCAAGACTGCCAATTCCTGTTAATCCTGTTCCAAGTCCACCCAAATCAGCTGTCCCTGCCTGGCCTACAGCCATTCTGCTTGATCCTGGCCCACCTTGAAATGTACCAAATGGTCCTGTTGCACCTGATCCTACACTGCTATATCTGGAGCTGGACCCTGCACCATATTGACTGGGAAATCCTGTGCCACCAGCATTTGGTACGTTTGGTATACTGTAGGGGTTTTGCCCAAATGGATTCGGCAGAACGGGCTGTTTGAGATTGAGAGTTTTAAATTTATTTCACATACATATTTAAATTATATTTCTATAATAATAATAAATTTACTTAAATAAATTTAATTAATTTACTTTACTTATTATAACTTATTAAACACACACACATACATATACATAATGTATATGTGTGTGTATATATATATATATATATATATATATATAGTATAAATATCTACATATAGTATAAACTATAACAGCCTTACCTTACAACTTGCAAGTGATGCATTGAGAGTCTTAACATTAAGAGTAAGCATTTGAATTTCTTTTTCTTTCACAGAGAGAAGATCTTTATTCAACTGATTTTCTCCTTGTAGTTTTTTCGTTTCCAGAAGTCGTCGCTCAGTATCTTGATCATTGTCTAGCTGAATCTGCTCAAGAGTCCTACGATTCAATCGAATCATCGCACTGCGATTATGATTGCACCAATCAGCATCCTCTCTGAGACGTTTGTTTTCTGTCATATATTTTGAGTTTTCACCATTTATTTTTGTGAACTGGTTCCCCACAATGTCCAGATATGACTGGAGCTTGTTCTCGACTTCTTTTGAAAGACTGCTGCAGTTTTCCCGGATGTTTTCAAGCTGATTTTTTTGCTTATCGCATGTCAGCTGGAAAGAAATGTGTTTTGAGAAAAGGTCATCGATTCTTTTGAGAAATTCTTTGGTGACGTTTGGGATGCCTTGTAAAGAAGCGACAAAATCCTCTTTGCACTTCTTCTGATACAAATCCAGCTCCTCTTGAAGATAAGCCTTGTCTCTTCTCAGTGCAATCGTTTCTAAGTGAAATTGATCCTTATCCTTGTTGGAGTTTTCTAACTCTGTTCTCATATAATCCATCTTCTGAGTAAAGTTTGTTTTGACCAACTTCAGCATGTCCTCTGACTGCTGAAGCAGAAGTCGCAATTGTCTGTTGTTTTCTAGAAAAGCAAATTGTTTGACACAAAATAATTACTTATTATTTACACATTTATTTCGTGAACTTAAGAATTCTACATTTTTGTGCTTGAGACGGCTTGAATTTGTTTAGCTTTATGCAAAAGTTACAGGTGGTGTGCCATTCAAACTAAATAAAATATGAAATGTAAAACTTTATGAAGAACTATCTCACCATTTGGATCCGGACAGAACACAGGTGCAAATGAGCGAGGTGCTGGAGGCGGGATTCTCTTTTCCATCTCACACTGATTCTGTAAATGCAGTTTAATAATGCTGGTGTGAGGTATTTAAATGCTTTACATGAGTGGTTATTAACTCACAGCACTGTACGTTTTGTCCTCCTTATCTGACACATTCGGTTCAGTCTGTGGATATGTCTTTACTGTTTAATTGGTGTTTTTTTTAAATAGTCTACCCCAGTTGTCGAGAGAGAACATATTCTATACTTTCTGTCTCTGCATTTAGGACATTCTTCTCTATAGATGTCATACAGATGCTTGAAACACTAGAGTTTCAATAAAGTTTTAAAAGTTTGTTGTCAACAACAAACTAGTATGTTGAAAATTCTGATTCTCACCAATCTTATTTGCATGCTCCTTATCGTTGCAGTTGAAATATTCGCCAATTTGCGCAATTCAAACAGAAATTTGTCATTGGCCAGCTTTGCAGTAAGAGTGACGTTCAGATGTTTGGTCAGGTTCTTCTCCTTCTCACGGAGAACATAATTGTCCATGGTTAGTTTGCTGACGCTTTGGTCCAGCTCTTGCAGTCTCTTCTCCTCCACGGTGTGCTCGGGTTGCCCATACACCAGAAATAGCACAAGGCTCACAATGATCAAAGACTGGATGAGCGAGGAAAGGAAGAAGACGATCTTAATGTAGTAACCACAGCTCTTGCTTCTGGACTTCTGCATCTTCTTGGCAGCCAAGCCAACGTTGGCTTTAGAATAACTGTTGTTGTACATCACTGCTCAAATGTTGCTTAATAAGCCTCAGCTTCTAAGTTTGACTCCGTTGAGATTTCAACGTGTTATCTTTAAACATCAAAGCTGAAATAAGAAGTTAAATAATTCTGTTAACACCACCAGCTTATATCGCTTTCCTGCACCTCCCATTGCATGACGCTGCCCTGCTCCATCCTATGGTCATTATTCCAGAGGTTACAACAACATCATGCACCATCGAGGGGGTGGCCTGAACCCAGACCGCTCTTTGTTGTAATATGTATGTGCTGCCAAGACAGATCCTTTTGTTTGACATCATGTTGGCACAGGACGAATAACGCGGTTTATGATTTGACTATGTGCTGTTTTGAACAGATCCGTGCTTATTACAATGCCATTTTTTTTAATTTATAGGACATTACTCAAAAATACAAAATAAACTTTTTTTATATTTATTATGTAACAGGTGCCTGAAAATACCTCCAACAGACTCAGCAAACATTACACACCACATTCTTTTATGTTGTCTAAAATTCTTCCTGATGCAGTTAGGATGAGGGTGTGGTTTGTATCCCTTTAACCAAAACATTACCTTTGGCCAAACCATTTAAGTTCATGGCCTGTTTCATTTAAACACAATGGGATTACTTTCCTATTAACTCCAAATGTTTTTGTTCTACAATGCTAGACATATAAGACATATGTTTGTAAAAGTTGTGAATACAGTATAATGTATGGTTATTATTTCAGACATCTGATCTTTGGCCCCACAAAGAGCTAGAGATAAAGAATATTATGAAAGTGTTTTGCTTTCCTGCCAGGAATTGTTGATGTGCCAACTCAATTCCAAGAGGAAGCAGTAATTCATAGCTGTGTCTTAGACTGAGGTACTGTCGGGACACTTCTTAAGTAAACTACTGAACAAATAAAGGAAATCACCGGTAAACACAGATGTATACACATATGCTGACATTATCGAGAACTAATCGTCCTGTTTATCTGTTTCTAAAATCATCCAACAAGATTGTGTTCACACAGCTTCACAAATGTTTTCCAAGCCGGTAAGTTAGCCAAAGTGCCTATTACATCATTAACGGTAAAATATTTTGTGCTTATATTATAGAATTGCACTGACAAGACCAGAATTTTCTGACTTTTATAAGTGCCTTATAAATTAATTGCCTGAATTAAATAAACCAGGAAAAAAAACATGTATTAAATGAAGCTTGGACTTCTGACTGAAGCCTAGCTTTTGCATTTAATTGGTGGAAACTCTATAAAACATGACATATTATGCATATTCAGGTAATAGACTGGCCATGGCAGTGTTTAAAGCAGCTCTTAAAAAGAAGCTTCAGAGCTGCCTCTGATACTAAGAGGTAAGGTAGGACAGCCAGCATATTTCAATTCAACTATATGGTTATAAATAAGCTATATAGTCAACTATCTGTAATTAACTTTAATCACAGAAAGGCTTTTTGATTAACTAAATCAGGAGCTGACTGTCATCATAAGATACTGAATTATAAGATACAAAATACTATAAAAATCAATCAATCTGGGTTATGACGGGCCAGTGCAGCTCCTGGGCTGTTATTTATTCTCTTTTGTTTCCAAATATGAAAGCGATCAGTCAAATAGAAACACTGGAATGTAATAATAAGCATCAAAAATAAAATGTGTCTCTCTGCCACTAGCAGCATTAAATAGGGAAGTAAAAACTGTCAAAGTCACACTCGCTATTAACCAATGACTGCTGTGTTGTGGTTTATTTGATTCATAACATTATAACATAGGCTAGATAAATTGAAAAGATAGATAAAAAAAGATTAGATAGATAAAACACCTTCCTCAGTTTATTATATTTTGAAATAAATTTGTTATTGTGCCACTGTCATATATATATGTAGTCATTTTTTGTGATTTACGGTTTTCTACATAAAACGAACATTCTACAAAAGTATAACTTTGATATCTTTAATGCTGAGTACAATCTATATAATTGTGCCCATAACTGACAGCCTGTAAGCAAAGACGGCAAAATTCAAATTGTGTAATGTGGGGACCGTGCACCAGTGAATGCTACAGGATAGCTTTATCTGGGTCTTATGGGAAACTCAAGCAGAGTATTGTTTTGATAGCACGACAAAGCCACAGTACACAGTGTTTACAGTTGTCATGGTAATCAACATACAAATAGCTCACTTAGAGTTTTCTTTGTTTAATTATGAAAAAGAATAAGTTTAACCAAGAAAAAGTATTTTAACATTAAAACAAGCCTAAATAAATACAACACTCGCTTGTAGATCCTGTGAACGCAGCCCCTGAATCTCACCACAAGATGGAGATATTTCTTAGAAACATCCTGCTGTGAATCGACCAAGCTTTTTAACAATAAGCAGACACATTCCATCCAAAGCAAATTTAAAGTTTAGTTAAAGGCAGAAACATTTTTTGTTGTGCTGGTTGAAACGTGTTTTCACATCCTGATAGCAAGATGGACTAAATATATTTATAAAAATATTTACCCTCTGTGGAAGGCACAAGACCAGTATGTTTGAATTGCACTGTGTTCATGTCTTTTGGGGGAGGCATGGCTTTGAAAAGTGCTTCGAAGGGAAGGTGGAATCTTATGGTTTCACAGCTAGGTTTCTACTGCTATGCTCTTCAAAATCACCCATTCTATCTTTAATAAAAAAATTACAAAATAAAATTATAAAAAATCTTACAATTTAATTGCTTAAAGGTGTGCAGGGCTTTGCTTACCTTCACATTTCATAATTCTTCAGTTAAATGATCACATGTCCAAGGGTTTAAAGAACCTATGAAGAATTTATAATCATGTGTGTCTTGTATAAATTTAAATTTTCGTTAAAGCAATTATGGCATTTCTTGGATGCCAACATTCTTTCAGGGCTCAGTAAAGTTAATCTAAGAAGACCTGGGCAGGCAGGAATTACAACACCCCACACATCCTAATAGAGATCAACCACATTCCTGAACCCTAAGGTCAAAGGTCAAACAAATGCCTAGCTTTGTACAATGCACATGCACTCTTAGAAACACACTCCTCTTTTCTTTTGTGTAATCTCTCACTTTCTCTCTCTCTCTCTCTCTCTCTCTCACACACACACACACACTGTGTTTGTCTCTCGCTGTCTATCTATACACACACACACAGTAACCAAACCATGATTAAAAAGGTGATTTAAATTAATGAGGTTACAATGCTCCATAAGCTTGATGCTGGTAAATCATAACATGAGCAATCAGGGAGGGACTAAGAATATGAGTTCATAAAACAGACATTTTGGAGAGCAAGGGAAGAAGAAGAGTAAAAGAATTGTTTCTCTCCTGAGTATATGGCCAAGATCTGGATCTCAAGAAATGTATATCATGTACCAACAGGTGGGTGACGGTATGTCATGCACCAACAAGATGGATGACTTTCTCATTGTTTACAAAATATTAAACATTTCTATTCATAGGTACAGGAAGCAGCTATGAAATTATGGCCGTGTAAAGCTCTCCTGCATTGTTTGACAATTGCAAAATGTCACAAAGACTATTTTTTGTTTCCTACCCTATGACCGCTTACTGCGTAAACTGGGGTTCTATTCAGTTCACTTTGTGTTTGGGCAGGGTTGTGTGTGTCAGCCATTTCTCAGGGTAAATGTCATAAATATGATTTATTCGGCAAAGCATCTCCTATAAACATAATTGTATTGACTAAAAGACTTCATAAATCTATGCAATCTTTTAGAGTACTTAACTCTTCAAACCTGTGCACTACATACTAAATGTCCCTGTGTCATTAACTGGGTTTGGCGTCCTGCAGGCATATTTGCAGTTATACTGAAGCATGCCTGAGGTCACTGATCTCTCAGGAGCAAAACATTCTTTTTCCTTGTGCCCAGCAAAGCGGCCCTCGCTGCTCTTTGACTTCTTTGTCCATATAAGGGCAGCGGATACCATGGCAACCGTGGGCTTGAATAGCTGTGTCAAATCCCTACGCGCCCCCTCGCTCACACACGCTCCCTCACAAGCACGCGGCGCGCGCGCTCAACTGGACACTGGCTCGCGCTATCTCGTCCTCTCCGAGCCCGCGCGACTTTGACACTTCTTCAACCAGGTAGGAATATTGAAGTATTTTTACATGTGTCGCTGCAGTGAACTGTACGCGATCTCACGTTTCGGTGCGTAAAAAATACAGTGTTCGCCGAAGTCGAGAGTGTGGTACGTCGCTTAAGCTATGGCTCCACCCCTCCCCCAGCTCGATTCAGGGGAAAGATCGCTGGAGGTTAGGCCGCGTGTTTGTTGCTGGCGCTCATAAAAACACGATACGGGACATTTGGCTTCTGATCACGTCGACATCATAAAAACGAGCTGGCGTTAATTCTTCACCCGTGTAGTTATTGATTTGCTCGTTTTCCAACAGCTCCACGGTAACTGTTGGAGCGACTCTGAAAGTCTGTCCTCATTTCATAACAAACACACGGAGCACTTCCTTGAACAAATAGCCGTTGTTTTCAAACCAGTGCGTTTTAGTTTTTTGTTCGTTTCTTTGTGCTTTAAGATATTTGTGTGATGTAATTTTTTTGATTACTTGATCTGGCTATGAATTTTTACAGTTTTGTAAATTCTAGAATCTGTCTTAGCCACCAGCCTCTGGTGAAATCGTTAAATAAATTATTATAATAAATTGAATTAATATAATAAATGTAACTACAGAGGTCATTTCTTTATTTGTTGTAATGGCCATTAAATACAGCAAGGGCTGACGGGACTGGCTGAGCTGTGACTACTGCTTGATAACGGCAAGTTTTAAGAATGATTGATTTTCACTTTTATTCTTTCACAGGTACTTGACCGAATTGATACCCCATCATAGAAATAATGTCTGCGTGAGACAGTTGCACAGAGGTGTGGCTCCAGAAGCGGCGACAAAATGTGAATATGCTCAATCAAAAAAAGAACAGAATGCGCAGCCCACTGCTTCAACACCAAAGCTGAGAGACTCGGACCTGTATCTGAGCATCCATGTTTCAGAAGAGACCACGGACAATTGCTAGATCAAGAAGCCTTCATAGCTTCACTTTATAGAACACGTAGCTGTCAAAAAAGGGGGTCAACTAAAATTGCCGTCTGTGCCAACAGCACTTTGGGAAGCATATTTTCTTCTTGGTTGTGCTGAGTACTAAGCAATGGCCATGGTGAGAGGGGGCTGGGGAGATCCCAATGGGGATACTAATGGACTTGGTGACAAGGGTTACCTGAGGGGGGATGAGGAAGACGGGTCGCCGCAAGGAGGAGGCAGCGACATGGAGCCTGGGGACGATGATAAAGGGTGTGTGGTGGACTGTGCGGTCTGTGGTGACAAGTCCAGTGGCAAACACTATGGTGTGTTTACCTGTGAGGGCTGCAAGAGCTTCTTCAAGCGGAGCATCCGACGAAACCTCAATTATACCTGCAGGTAATGAAAACTGCCCCTGTGTTTGTGTATGTATTAGGTGAGAACTTGAATTAAAGTGGATTTTGCCCCATAGTGTTTCTCGGTGCCAAACATTAAATATTTTTGGTGTGTTTGTCAGATCAAACCGAGACTGCCAGATTGACCAACATCACCGCAATCAGTGTCAATACTGCCGTTTAAAGAAGTGTTTCAGAGTGGGAATGCGTAAAGAAGGTAAATATCTATCTCGCATCTTAAAACCCGATTAAATTATTATCAACTGATTAGGATTATAAATATCATCATTGTTTAAGGCACATCTGACAAGTAGAAAACCAGTCAAGAAAATGACTAGGTTATATTTAACGCCAAAATTAAAAAACAATTTATAATCATACATAAAAATTGTTTATTTTTTTAAAGGGCTTTTAAAGGCTTTAATGTTTAATATATAATAATATTAATATAATGACTATATATTTGAGTGTTGGTTTTAAAATGTTTCTTTCCTGATTCTTTATTTTAAGAGTCAGTAGAGGATCATGTAGGACATTCCCTTTATATCCTACAAACGTATTTTTCATGCCTTCATGTTACGTAATCAGGAATTAGATGTTTCTAATCCTTAAAGCCAGTCATCTGACTGTGCCAGATGTCCCATGCTGTGGGTTAGTAGAGGACAGCTGGCTTATCTATCAAACGCTTCACCTCCATCATGACTGTGCCTCTCTCCTCCCTCTCTTCCTTCAGCAGTTCAGCGCGGGCGCATCCCACCATCGCATTCTAGCCTAAGTCCATCCACGACCCCGGTGGGCGGTAATGCAGGAAGCGGTGTGAGCGAGTTCTACAATGGTCAGCCGGTTTCTGAGCTCATCTCCCAGCTGCTGCGGGCAGAGCCCTACCCCAACAGCCGCTTCAGCCATCAATACAACCAGCAGATGCAGGGGGGTGGTGGATCTGCCATGGGCATCGACAGCATCTGCGAGCTGGCCGCCAGGCTCCTCTTCAGCACCATTGAGTGGGCCAGAAACATTCCATACTTCCCTGAGCTGCCCGTTTCTGAGCAGATAGCCCTGCTGCGTCTCAGCTGGAGCGAACTGTTTATTCTGAATGCGGCCCAGTCTGCCCTGCCACTGCACACAGCCCCGCTGCTCGCCGCTGCTGGCTTCCACTCTTCTCCCATGTCGGCTGAGAGGGTGGTGTCCTTCATGGACCAGGTGCGTGTCTTTCAGGACCAGGTGGAGAAGCTGACCCGCCTGCAGGTGGATTCGGCGGAGTACAGCTGTCTCAAGGCCATAGTCCTCCTCTCACCGGGTGAGTCAACCTAAGGTTTTTTCAGAGAAACATTAGCGTTCTATTCAAAATGTTCATGTGTGATTACAGTTTGTTTTCTAGTGTTTTACTAGCACCATCTACTGGATAGAACATGAGCTGTTTTTCACAATGATTTGAGGTTTTGAGTTTACATTAATGCCAAATGTACATGGATCAGCTATACATTTTAGCAGAAGGTGTTCTCTGGGATTTGAACCCATTAACTTACTGTTTTCAAACCCGTAATTAATATCTGCTACTATGGTCTTTCTGTACACTTGTTCTTAGACGCGTGTGGACTGACAGACCCAGCTCATGTTGAAAGCCTGCAGGAAAAAGCTCAGGTGGCCCTGACGGAGTACGAGCGCATGCAGTACCCCGGGCAGCCTCAGCGCTTCGGCCGGCTGCTGCTGCGACTGCCCGCTCTGAGGGCTGTGCCCGCCAACCTCATCTCCCAGCTCTTCTTCACGAGGCTCGTAGGGAAAACGCCCATTGAGACACTCATACGTGACATGCAGATCTCTGGCAGCTCCATCAGCTGGCCCTACACTCCAGGACAATAACCATTATCAGACATAACTGCAGCCAGTGAGCCACTGGAGTACTTCAGCAAGCTACTGGAGATCTCTCTGATCCTTCTCCGACTTCAGTTTTGCATTCACATCTGATATATACATCTGAGCTGTGGAGTCTTGCAACAGGGGTTACTATGGGGAATCATGAATTTACTAGTATGTTGCAGGTGGTATGATTTATGTTCTGTGAACTGTGCTTATGATGCAAAGACTTGCCCAAAACCATTGTTTAAAGTTTGTTAAAAAATGACTTGGTAAAATATTTGAGGACCGTTGGTAATCTGCCAGCAGAAGACAAGATTCTAGGTACAGTTTTAAAGTGTTATCAGAGCTAAAAATGTAAAAAAAATCCAAAATGTCATTACAAAAAACCAATTTTAGAATAAATTCTGTCAGCTGGATTTAAAGGTGTTAATTTAATGTTATCAAAGTCACTTTACAGTGCTGCTGGAGGACTGGGCTTTTGTGTTCCAGAGAGTGTGAAAACATGCCATCCAGAACTAGGATTCGGGCATTTAAACGGTGATAACTACTTGGTACGGTGTACTTTTAGCTCATTTGCCCTGTCAATTACGTTTATGCATTTTCTAGTGTGAGAAAGAAATACACTTTATCACCGTTTGACAAAATAGACTATTTGTTTGCTTTGTTGAGTCAAGACAGAAGTCTGCCGCAGACTGACTTTGGCATTTTCACTTTTTTTTTTTAATCCAACGCACATTCTGCATTTGAGATGTTATGACAAAATTGTTGTGTATTTTTTCACACATGAAAATGATGAAATGAGGCTATTACACTTGCTCATGCATGGTTTGTATTCCTCCGTTTTGTTTCTTTATTCTAAACTTGCACCAGTTAAAGATAACTGGTAATGACGTCAAAACATGTTGACCAAAAAAATACCTCTGTCTGCTAAAACGGATGATCTCAGTTATTTGTGGCCGTTTAATTTTAAATGTAACACACCTGAGCTGCTCACTGTAAACTAAAGAGGAGTGACTGGATATACCCATGTTATGTTTGTTTGAATGCTGTTTTGTCTTATGGAGCAGGGCTCTGGTGAGCACCGTCAACAGCATGTGGCATCGGCTCTTGTTGTGAGATGTATTTTTTCTAGCCTTACCATACATGACTAATATTACCTCATATTTAGGCCCTGAAACGTAGATGGTCTAATATACACAAAGACATCAAAACATGCAATGTGTACAGTTTTCATTTTAATATCTTTGTCTTTTTAAATATTTGTGTATGACGGCTTGATTAAACAAAAGTATCATACATTGGATGTTGTATTTGAACATTCATTTGTTTAATCTTTTAAATTACAAAAGGAAACTAATTTCCATTTTAGTGGTTTAAGGATTATTTATATTACAATTGCAAATGATTGCTATTTTGAAGGAGGATTACAAACCGTTTACAAAACCTGTTGCAACTTTACAGATTTAACCTACTTTAAACCTTTAAAAGGATTATCTTCCTATTATTAGAAATCTTTATCTGATTAGAGTAAGTAACCAAAACAGTAATAAACACATTCACATGTACACACCTAAGTACAGTTTTTCACAAAGAATTCCTGATTATCAGCAGCATATTAATGATGACCCTCTTTGCAGGGCCTCCATCATAAGTTTTGACCAACTGCTTGATGGAAACAGTTCTTGCCTTTGTTTCTCACATTGCTGCTGCTTGATCTGGTCTTCTGGAGACTAGAGAAGAAATAAGACCATTGTTGATCCACATATGAAACAACACATTGGTAGTGACAAAATTGTCCATTAGCTCCCAATAATTTTCACAATTTAGAGTGCCAGAACTATGTAACAGGAAGTTACTTACCCACTTCAGATCCTTGAGCCGATGATATTCCTCAGCCACAGCCTGTTACACAGATGAAACATGGGTCATAAGACCAAACTACATTAATTTAAACAGACCTTAATTTGAATTTGAATTTGAAATGCTATTGGTCGACAACAGTCCATCATTATCTCTGGTATTGAATTGTCTACTGATATAAAATACACTAGAACTTAGATCAACCTAGGCCAAGATCTCACTCCCTACCTGAAACTTGGTGGACTCCTCAGAGAGGGTGTTTGGTTTGGTCTTCATTTGGTCACTAATATCATCCATGTCTGCACAGAGATTCTTGTACACGGCAAGGATCTTATCAAATTGTTTCTTGTACTTTCTGCACTGTTCATCTGTTGAACTATACTGTTGAACTAAGAACTATAGCAGAAAAACGTCTTTAAGAAATCTTGCAAATAATTGCCTATTATATTAATGCTATCAGAAATTAGTCTTAATAGGATCATCTCCATCTGAGCTGCACGACATTTGGCATGTTGTCCAAAGAGGGAAGTATTGAAGAATGATTCATAATGGAAACTCACTCCTCCAGCTGAAGGGTCTCCAGTTGTGTATCCTGTCTCACAGATGACATCCTGAACATCACAAGTGTTCATGTTCTGCACTGAAGTGCTCTGGACTTCAAATTCCTCCACAGGACTGGAGCTCATCCATGTATTCTGGTACAATGAGAGCTTGTGTTTATATTTTCAGAATATCTGAAAACAGAATCGAATGATAAGAATAATGAGTATTTGTGCTAGCAAGAAGATGGTCAAAAATGAGAGCGTACTCACACATCACTTTAGTACGCTCCCTCACTGTAGATGCTCACTGTGCCCTCAGTGTAGGAGGCAAAGCTGTTAACTTTCAGGTTAGGGGTAGCCTTCTCTAATAAAACCACAGTGGGGGTGTATCGAGTGCTTCTCTGGAACAGATTGTGCACAAGGGTTAACAGAGCTAAGGACCACAGAACAACATGTATTTAATCAATTTGGGTCAGACACTAATATTATAAATGACCCAAACAACAGGTGTTATTTAAAGAAACACCTCACGTCCCGATGGGAACAGACGCATCTAAGTGCCATAAACTAATCTGTCCCTAATTAAAAAAGTCAGTTATCCCAGATAAAAGTGTTTGTTTAAAATGCTGTGGTCAAATAACATTCACGTCTTAATTTGGCCAGTCCAGTCAAGTCGCCAACCTTTAACTACCCACTGAATCATGTTGCTTGTTGACTCATATGACTTTCATAATACACCTTTCTAATACACCTTTCTTCAACTTTCTAATTTTAACCTTTTTGAAAACTGTACCATAAGGCAAAAAACATTCCTTATCTTTCTTATGAGACAGTGACCCGGTGACTGCCACTGATGGCCTCTCAAAGACAAATAGGCGCATGACGACCCCGGATGCAAAACCAGACCGTAGAACAATTGAAGATTCTATCCTTAGAGATGCCATTCCAGATATCTCTAAACAATGCTGTACACCTAAGACCCCAAAGGACCACTTTAGACGCTCTGCATCACGCAATCCGTCAAGACGTTGTAAATCTATCACAACACAATTATCCCATCGTCACGCACATTTCCTCTAACAAAGAAAATAATTGCAGCTTTCAGGAAACACACGATGACAGCTGCACACAGCGCTGCCATGTGAGTGTATTGTCTCAACAACAACATGCGGATGACAAATAACATTTTCAGGAAAGTCGCATCATATTCCAAGAACTCTAAAATGACCCACTAAACTCACAACAGTCTAAACTCACAGTCAACAAAATAAAATGTATATAAATAATAGTTTGAATAATCTGTAATAAAGGTTATTACAAATAAAAAAATTGTTGTTTAGCACATATACAAAATTGTTTTCTCTGTATGAAAATCATTTCTTAACTGTCTTTCTGATAATTACACCAGAAATTACACCAAAAATTTCTGTTCATGTGTTTTAACAAGCAGAAGTCTACTTAAAATAATCTAAAGCAAATATGCATTTGGATGAAATGCCATTCCCCAAGCTGATATGTGTCTTTAAAGTAACAGTGAATCCCATGTATCGCCTATGCAGTAATTGAAACTCAGTTGTTTGTGACTGTCTGACCTTTATTCAGTATCAGTATAAAGTTGATTAGTAAATGATTAACACAAAAACAACGCAGATTATAGCACTGATTTTACTGTACTCCAGTGATGATTAAACACCAGGTATTTATCACTAACGTGGCTCACAGTACCAATTCACTGAACCAGTATTCATGTGCTAAAGGTCTATTTAAGCTGTTCAAGTTCTGATTGCCATACTCTGGGAAGTGACTTCAGACACGCATCTAATTCAGTAGTTAATGAATAATCAGAGTGAAACTGGGTGTGCTGAAGATTAGCCTTACACATAACACCTGTATAAATAACACAGCCACAGATAGAGAGGTTTCCTGTTGTTTACCATACAATGCATTACACACCATAGGCTTTGGATTAATCTTAGTTTAGGATAGGATTAGCTGGTCTCATGTTTTGCCATCCTAAAACACACAACATTATTAATTAAGTTTATAATTTAATTATGTTTAATATAAATGTGTGTAATGCCAAATAATCCTAATTTAAACATTTGTGATGTTTTACAGCTTTAAATGAACATATGCCAGAACATATACCAGAAACATTGGATATACAGTCCAAGTCTTAATGAATGAATACACTGCCCCTTAGGAACTCACCCAGTCCTATGAATTCTGGCTCCTAACTGCTCTGAGGATAGGTGGCTCCTCCGTGTAGATATTAGGTTTACCATGATGCCACATTTTGCTTCATGTCTTATAGGCAAAATAGGCAGCAAGCCCACAAACCAGTGCCACAGCCCACATTTAAGATATAAAACTGCTTAATGTTACATTGATGCTACAGGCACATAACAGGTAAGAACATCATTATTTCTTTCAGTACTAACCTCTGATAGTAGTGATAGGGATATTGATTAAATGAAGGGTATGCACCCGGGAACCCTCTGTCTGCTCCAGCACAGATGCTGGGAGTCCGTAATGAGCTCTGACACATCATCAGAATAGGATTGTATAAAATGTTTTAATGACACAATAAAATTAATGGCTGCCGTGAGATCATGGCTGATTTTGCAGAGTGTGGTGTCATGTAGGAGCTTAGATAGCCAAAGGTTCCTCCGTGGTACCCCAATCCAATGCCTACGCCAATGCCCCAAGATCCAGCGATGTAAGGCTTCCCTCATAGCCATGCATATCCCAAACTAGAGTGGAAGCAACACAGGTGAAAATAACAAAACGCAGCAGTCAATCCCTCCAGTTTTCACAATGGCAGGTGGTGAGAACCATTTGTAGAAATGCTGAGGGCTTCCCTCCAACTGAAGAGCATCAAGCACTGGAGAGTATAGGCCATACTCGCACTGTTGATAGTAGATACTTCTGGATGGGTAGATGTTTGATGGGGCAATGTAGTGCAGACTGTACTGAGGAGGGCTGTCGTACTGCTTGGCTTCATTCAAGATTCAACTGTGAATTTAAAAAGAAACTAATTAATTAAATATGACTGTAAGATCGTAAGGTCATATAGGAATAGTGTCAGCTATAGCTATATAGCCTTGTGCATCTGACATCACCATGCTATCAGTTGCGGAGGTTTTAATCTGGCAAAATTGTATGGACAAGCAGTAAGTCTAGTTCACTCTGCCTCATCGGTTATTGGGTTTTGTTGGAGCCGTGTGCTACCCTGTTGGTTTGTAAACGTATTTACCAACATTCAAAACCCAACAGTCACCTTCAGAAAGTCTGAAATGATGTCATTTGTTGGCAGCGTGAACTATCCTTAACATTTCCTCAAGAAATGTTGGCTCAAAAATGTTTAGGAGTCCTTTGAAATTTGGAAAAGATGCTGTGTTCCAACCTGACTTTATAATATCACACAATGATGACCATTGCTCCTGTCATCCTCTCAATTAACATACACATTTTCTAAATGCCCAATCTGATAATGATTTGCCATTCATATTTAGCCCAATGTTCCTATGTTCTTTAGAATTCTCTCCCAGCTGTATAATTAAGATGAACAAACCTAACTCAAAAAGCTCCTATTAGCACAGACAACATTCTCACTGTGGCTGACTTCTACGTCATCCCCATCATCATTGGGCTGCAATTCAGATGACAGGGTGTGAATAATTCAGAGAAACACGAGCAGATGCGGTCAATGGGGACTTCCACTAAGCTCTCACTTCACTGTCGTTTCCTCCGTATGGAATATGCAGTCATTAGATGTGAATAAAAGAAGGGAGAAGATACCCCGCCAACAGGAATATCTGTATTACTCTTACCCTCTCAGTTAATTATGCTCTAGGTCAGAGAGGGGTGAGCCTCACACCTGTGGTAATTTGGAAAAAGTGAATAATTCAAGAGCTGAAAATCAACCTCGCAACCTCAGCAGACTCACAGGTGAATGTTGATAGGACAGATTTTCTGGATTAAAAACGCAACTTTTTGAGAGCGTTTTTAATTCATTTTTTTATCATGGCAATTGAAACTTTTCTAACATCAAGCAGCTAATGTTTTTGTGTACATTTTGGTGTGATCACAGCTGTCAGAACGCACAATGACATACATTTTCATACCATAACATTCATACCTTGTACATGGAATTGTTCACTAAATACTGTTCTTAGTTTTAACATTTCTGCACTGACGTCATTTCATTATCAAAGGTCTATCATTTTTTGTAAATATATGATAAACATCACGTAACTTACCATAAACACAATAGCCCGTAGTATTATCCTTGTTTATCGTAGTCTAGCTTTGCTAAGCTTGAGTGTCCCATTAAGAAATGTTTACTGTCCATCCATTTGAGGTGAATACCTGAAACAGCAGGTGCCCATAGTGACTTGTGTGGAAGACCAGGGCCTGACACTTTAAACCCCATCCAACCCTCGCCAACTGACACAGTTCATCTTAATGGCTCCTTAGTGTGTCGAAAGAGCAAGAAGTTGGATTAATGATCATATTCTGAAGCACTTTACAACTACATCTGGAGTAGTTCCCAGGAGTCTGTGTGTTGAACTGGGACATGAACACTTTCCATTTAAAGAAGTCTGAGATTTGTTTTTGTTTCTTGTAGGACTCGTTTCTCTTGTGTATAAATTAAAAATTAAATGTGTAATATTGCAAATTTTTGAAAAAGTATTTTGTTTATGAGTTTCTAGATTTGAACAAAAAATCATGTTTTTTCCAGCAATGTGTAATTAGATAAACAAACAAACTAAAATAAAAAACAATGTAAAAATAATAAAATATATATATATAAAAATATATTAGTAATTTGCAGTGAAATTTTGGTCAAAATGACGAATCCTCATCTTGATGTGGCTTAGTTTCGCCTTCAGATAATCACATCGTTCTTTCTTCTCCAGAAAGTAAGAATCCTAAGATCAAATAAACAACATTACATGATTTTGAGATCAAATATAGATTTTTCCATCAACAATTTCAAGTTAAGAGTTAACTTACATTCTTCTTCTCTTCATATGTTTTCAATAAGCCCCTGATTTTTTTACGCTCCTAATCAATGATAAAACATCCACAAAAAGTTAAGCAAAACTGAATGCTTTTTTATTGAGTGGTCTAATAAAAGGTAATACATAGGAACAGCTTTAATATCATGTCTCACCGTGGGGTTGCTCTGGTTATTGAGCAGTCGGCTCATTGTGTTGTCTAATTCTTGAAACTTCATTAAAATGGCTGTGATCTCACTGTGCAGTTCTTTGTACTCCTGGTATTGGTCATTGAAGACCGCTTTGTATTGCTCTCTGTCCTCCACTGAATGGATTTCAGGATACTTTCTGTAAAACAAACATAAAAATCATCCATTTCACCTTCTGAACACCTGTAGAGTACATGTTCCGTTAATGCTGCTTATATAATCTTATTTTCTAATCTTCCTTTCCGAGAAAAACAGGGAGAACAAATTTAACACCACCACATTGTCTACAAAGCTGTCTAAATCTCTTGTATGCAATTCTTTTTTTAGAATCTAGGCTCCTTAAAATATTTAAAGCTGTAGAAACGATGACAGAGACTTTAATAACAGTTACTTTTGTTTGTCCTTAATATATCCTGTATATCTATTAGAACAGTAATACATCATGAAAAATACTAACATGATATAATCAGCGATGATTTTGGGTTTAGGGATGTGTCCTTTTGGAATAGCTCCAGTTAAAATCTCTGGTACTTCTGCTCTCTCTGGAGCATGGGTCAGCTTGCTCTCCTTCAGAAAGCTTTGGTCCTTTTCATCTTTAAATGAGATTTTCCTTGATTTACTTGAGGAACTTTCCATATTGGATGTGGATTCCAGAGTTTGGTGCTGCAGCTTAAAAGATAATAGCCATTATTGTTTAGAAGTCATAATGGTACAGTACGTGTTAACATTTTGTGCATAAAATATAAAGCAATTGTTATAAAATCCTTAAGGTTAGGAAAAATTACATTTGTTACTAATTCATGAGATATAAATTGGACAATCACCTGGCGGTTTACCTGGATGTTTACCTGGCTTGTCATAGCCTCCCTCTCTCGACGGGCAGCTTCATGCCTCCACATTCTAAGACACACCATGAAGCTTATCAAGTACATGACCATGTTAAAGAATATGAAGGCTGTTCCTGCCATCTGACCCCCTTCTACACGACAGAGGTTAGATAGGATGGGATTGATGCCGACGGTCATGAAGCAAAGTCCTCCACGATTCAGATCAGTCACATAAACAATACCAGCTGACATGTACAACAGAAAAATGACCAGATTCATTACAGCCTCTGTAAGAGGCCACCATGTGGAATCCAGCAAGATAGTTCGATAATACATCGTTAGCCCCAAAACCAGAAGAATAATGGTCAATATCCATGCAAGACCAACAACTACTAACACAAAAGGTGTCATGGGTCCATTGTAATGGTATCCTTGCATATCACCAAGTGGCCTGTAAAGGTTTGACCACTCACTGTCTCTCTGTATATAGGCACATACACAAGCAAAAACCATACCCCCAAATAGAAGCTCAAGACCGGCAAGCAGTCTTAAAAGACCAGGCCAGGACTTTAGGTAGGAGTATTTTAACTTGTATACCTCTAGCTTCTCAGCATAGTACTCCGCTGGGTGTATACTCGTTAGTTCTGATTCAACAAGGGTGTCATACGTGTATCCTCCTGAACCAGGATTGACATTTGGCCTGGGATCACCAGGAATTGCATCCTGAGCTTCCCAATGTTTTCTGTCTGGCAATGGAGTAACAGGCGGGCTACACCTTGTTCCATTGGGTAGTATTTTAATGCCCCCTGAACCAGAGGAATCTGATTCAGAATCAGCCTTCTTCCATTTTTTTAAGAGACTAGCCCAAGGTTTTGAAAAGACACTTTTATTTGACTTCTCCGTTTCTTCACTGTCCTTCTGCTTGGCTGAAAAATTACTCTGTATACAAGGGGTGTAGCTTAAGTCAGAGTTGTCATCAGCTTGAATTTGACAAAGATCTTCCTTTCCATGTGCTCCGTTGAAAGCTTCACTTTGTGAAGATGAGACGTCATCAAAATGTGATCGTTCTGATCTGCTTAGATCCTTCATTTTGCTTTGGTTGGTGAGGATATTAAGGCCCACCTGCTGTTGACTGTTCGCATCTTAGAGAAGGACATTCCACAAACTAAAATGAAACAAATAGGATACACATTGGCAGCTGCTTTTATCCAAAGAAACTAACAGAGCATGTAAAGTATAACATTTTTAAAAATATGTATATTTCCTACGAATCAAACCCACAAGCTGAGCCATAGGATTTAATTTAAATATCACTTCACAGTTTAAAAGCTATAATTTCCAAAGCAACTTGTCTCTCAAAGTAAAGTTTTGTTGTTGTTTTTTTTCAATTTTGAAGCGCATTGTGTTCTGCCATAAACATACTTCTGTAAACCCTGTTTCAGATTATGAACTGAATGGAAGTTGAACTTTGTCCTTCTAAGCATTTGTCCAAAACAACATATCAGAAACATTGCTACAAAAAATAAGTGACAGTACAACAGTTAAAAGCCTCACCTTGTTAGCAGAGCAGACTTGATTGATGTCAGAAAGGACAGCGGTGTAAAATGACTTCAGAAAGCAAGGGAGGGCCGATTTAAAAAAAACTAAGTGTGTTTACTAGCGGGAAGCTAAAGCAGAGCTTAAACATTAAACCAGCAGGGCCTGGAGTCTGCTGCCCGTGGTAACACGCACAGACTGGTATTCAAATATTGTACCTGTAGCCAGTGAATGTTTACTCAAAGACGCTGGTCTTGATAATGTGACTTTCCTTATTCCCGAAGCCCTTCGAGGTCATTATGCAAAACTATTGTATTTACGTCATTGTAGTATTAGATATAACTACTTTGTAATCCATTAATATAACGGGCTTTGTTTCCTTGTCGTCTGGCGCCGTCGAGCTTTGTTGTGTTATTTGAGGCCTAAACACCAGAGGGCAGTAGGGGAGCAATGATGAATTTCAATAGACTAGCATCCGTCACGCATCGCAAACAGCTACACCGCTCAGCTAAGCGCTCTTTTTTCGTTACCTGCTTGAAAAAAACCCAAAAGCCTGTTTCTGAAAGTCAGCCATACGTACCATATGCTCACTATGCTGATGACGGTGAAGCAAAAGCAGCAATGCAGAGAGAGTAATGCACCGATTAGTTCTTGAGTTTCAGTACGTTCTGCAATAATCTCACCTTTGTTTGCCTGGAAATCCAGGCATAACAAAACTATTTATAAGGATTCAGTTTAAAAGAATGTGCTTTAAAGAAAGAATAACGAAATACATTATGAATAATTGACATTAAGCAGATCATTTAAGATATAATTACAAAATGGTCGTGAAACTAAATGGCCAGGCAGACGAGCATTTAAGGAATGTAAATTCATATTATTTAACAATATAACACAAATCCATGATGAAATTCAGTTATTCAGTTGCTGTCTGTGTTCTCTTAACAAAATGTGTTTTGCATCACCTTGAAAGATGGCTTAATTTTTGTCCCAAGATAGCTGCCCGTGGTTTATCTTCATTTTGTTTCGATGTTTATAAGTTTCTCTCCGCTGTTTATGTATAGCCTATATGACTTAAGTGTACATACTGTCATAGCCAACCAGATGTGGCCCATTGTCTTCAAGTATCTGGGTCTGCCTAGTTCAGCTACATATCAAACACAAACCAGGATTAATGATTTTCCACAAGGAATTATGGTACATTTCCTATTCACTTACCTGCAGTGACCAGACTTTCACACATATTGTCTGTTACTTCAAAAATGTACTCAACATTTTTAATATCCATCATTTCAATTGTAGTAAAACAGCTTCTCATATCCACAAAGGGAAGCTCTGAAACTACAGGTCATTTTATTTTTCATCCTCAAATCCATGATCACAGTGCCAGTTCAGAAACTTGATAATTATTATCAAAAACATGGACAGATGCCCACACTGTAGCTTCATGGGCAATCTCTATATGTAAACAAAATAAGAGAGGTTTTCCAGATATGAGACCATGATAGCCCACGCCTTTATGTACAGTCAGCCTGGGAAGATACAAAATGCAAACTAATCTCTCTGTTTATTCATTTACAGGTATTTCACAAAGTTAGGCAATTAAAAAAATGAAATGAAATAAAATAAAACCGTGTACTGCATTAAAACACTTTCTATTGATTTGGTGTCCCATCTATTATGTATGCAGTTTGACATCAATGGCAAAAGCTCAGAGTCTAATTTTATAATTGGCACATTACAACATTTAGATTGTGTTTACAGCGAAGGAGAGAAAGGCATAAACACGGGTCATTTTCACGTTGTTTAAAAATGTGCGATTACACATCAAATTGTTTTTGACATAAGTCAACTATTTAATGGAGATCTAAATAGCACTTCTTGGGTTTGGTCATCAACAACAGCTTTAAAAGAGAGATCTTTGTAAAGCCGCCTGTGCCTCTATTTTTGTCTACCTTAGAAATCTAATGCTATGACCAGCTTTCTCAATTCCTCTCTAATCTTTGCTTTATGTAAATGTGCTGGAGCTGTCAGGTATATTTCAAGGTAGATTCAAGGGAATTCTCCATCTATTTTTCACCTCTCTATTTTTACAATGTGACTTTTGTGTCAGTTTTCATATTGTTGTTATTGTTCAGCAAAATTGCTAATTTTAGGCATCGTTTGTGCACAAGAACAGAGGACTGAAAATACATAAGACCCAAACACATAGTTGTGACAAGACCGAGAGAAGTTGAACAGAGGCCCATTTCACTGTGATGAAACCTCTGAATGACAAATCATGGACATTTCTTTCTCATTTAATAATTCTTTGTCAAATTATTTAACTGCAAAAAAGTTATTGTCAACAATGTAACGTCCTTGTGATGCTGAGCTGTATAAAACATATCCTATATGAATTAAGGTTAGGCTTTGGTTAGGAATCCACTGTAAATAAAAGGCTGAACAGAAAAACAAACAATAAAGGTAGAAATAATCCATACATATTAAGTCATTACACAAAACTGTGCTTACAAGATGCGTTATCCTTTGTTGCCTTGTCGTTTCTTAAAAAATAGAAATGTAAATTTCTCTGGTGACAATTACATCATCAAACACGCAACACTGTCAGTTGCTTTAAGGTTATGAGATTAAGACCATAGACCACTGAGATGTCAGTAAAATACAAGTCAACAGGAAAGACAGATTTTAGCTCTAAGCTGCCTTAGCGGTATATTCTGAAAAGTGCAAATGTGAGCCACAATAAAGTCTTCCATAAGCGTCTCCTCCTCTATCAGATATATTCTCTCAGTAAGCGTCTCAAAGTGTCATTTATAGGTAGAACAAGGAATGCGTTAACAATCATTACCACATAACTGCACCTCTATATTTGCAGCTCTAAAAATACTATCCAACGTTTAAAAAATGAACCTCTGTGTAAAAAATAAATGAAAGAAAACAAAAAGACACACACATACATTTAAAAAACCATCCATAATCCATTCGTCACAATTGCACTGAAACATGCAAGGTTTAAATCTCAGTTCTGTCATATATTTGTGCCTACCGCAGCATTAAGCGCTCAGTGCCATCACTTCAAATTCTAAAATGCAGCCTCTCTGTAATGTGAAGACTTTTGGAAGCTCAGATTTTGTTAAAATGAAAGTGTTGCCTTAGCAGCTTGAGTAGAAATTTCCTAAAAATCTCTTTTCTTTTCTTTCTTTCTTTTCTCTCTTTCTCTCTCACTCTGTTTCTTTAGTAACTGGTGGAAGTATTTGGAAAACAAGAGAAGACTGTTTCAGAATTAATGGTATTTGTTAAGACAAACTAGTTCAAATGTGTTTAAGAGGAATGTATCTGAAAAAGGAATGCAATGCTTGTGTCAACATTGTACAAAAACTTCAAAATTTGTAAATGAACAAACCTTCCACAATCTATACATTCAGGCACTGGAGAAAATAACATGCCGATATGTAACTAAAAAAGATTAGTTGCACCCAATTTCCCTTAAAGGAGCAAGGGAACTGAATCCTTAAAGTTGGCATTCCTATATTATTCTACTCAGTAGTAAGGTCAGGTGCTTCTTGCACTTCAGCTAAATACTGAAGCGATCACAGAGCACCTGGAGGTGCTTAGTGCCCATCCTGGCAATGAGTAGTCTTACAGAACCAATTCATCTCTTCTTGGTGAACATGTCGCTCCTTTGTGTTTTCCATTGGTTCCCTCTGGCAGGCATTGCTTGGGCCCACTTCCCTTTGGACCCTGTGATCTCCAGTTTTAAGGACCAGTTACCTGGACTCGCTCCAGCTTGCTGAACTCAGTCTCGTAAATATATGAGGGCTTTACAAAAAAGCTAACTTGAACAGCCATACAATGGCTAAACATAAACCATATATCTACTATTTTTGATAATTCTTCTCTATTTATTAATATGAGTCCTCGATCTTGGTCTGTTCAGCTTACGTGAGAAAGTCTGAGAGCTCTGGAAGTGGCGAGCAGGTTTGGGCCTGTGTTAGCCGCTGTCAGAGGAAGTGTGCGGGGCAGTGGAGGGCGAGCGGCGCCGTCTGGAGGGGGTCCAAGATCGCTCCGAGCCCAGTGAAGCAGGGCGGAAGCGGTGCATGAAGCCATCCAGGAGATCCTGCTGCTGCTGAGTTATGGCTTGGGAGATCAGACAGGGCAGAGCCTGCAGGCTGCCGGTGACTGCGTCCAGCTTGTCCTCCAGCGTGCCAATGCGCTTGTCCAGCTCCTCACTGCGTTCCTGCAGCTCTGACACCAGGTCGTACATCACATTCTGTGTCTAGAAGAGTGCATTGAGATAAAGTGAGCTTAACTGAAATTAATCAACCAATTAATCTAACTGTCCGTCTGTCTACCTTCTCGGGAATCAGCAACCAAATTATAACGCAGCATATGCTGGATGGGTCCAGGGGACCA
>JAZGTI010005013.1:0-26544 GCA_036877585.1 Botia kubotai | reverse complement strand
ATTGTTAGAGATGAAAAATGCCTCCGTTCTCTCTCACACACACACACAAGAGAGAATACGTCATACAGATCATGAGTCAGAGAAAGGTGAAGGAAAGAAAAAGTGAGAGAGAGAATATTATGGTAAGGGAAAAGAAGGACTAAAATGAAGGAGTGTGAAGGAATTGTTAATTGTTATGTGCTAATTAATTAAGTATTTGTGTCAATGCTGTTAAACATATGACTGCACCACAGACTGTAAGCGCAGTGGCTTCAGAAATCCTGCATTATTTTGCACTAGTTGCATGAACTGCATGTTTGTTAAAAACAGTTCCATTTCACTTCCACCATGTTTGAAACATGAGGCTGCACAAACAATGAAAGAATTTCTATTGTGAATTATTGTACTGCTTGAATTCTTTCGTTATCCTTAAAGAGAACCAGAATGGACCATCATCTCTCTTCCCTCTGCAGGAAATCACACCTAAGATCTGTTAAAAGCAACTTTTAGCACACAAAAAATGACAGAGTGAGAAAGAGAGAGAAAAAATTGATAAATTATTGTCCTTCCATTTTTATTACAACCTGTCACAGGCTGCCTCTCACTTCTGCACCTACAGAACAAGACAGATGAGTGAAAGATGTAAAGTGGAGGATCGCCATGGAGACGAGGATTCGAGAGGAGGAGAGATGAGGAGGAGAGATGAGGCAGCTGATACGGTACAACACCAGCTTGTGTTGAAAACACACACATCTAATAACGTTCAGCTGAAAAAAAATGAGCAATCACAAACAGGAGCTCTTTAAAGCATCATTCAATTAAAACTGACCCCGTTTCGTTTTAATCTGTGTTAGGTGCATTTTGGAGGAAAACGTTTATCTTCGTAATCTGTCATTGGAATTATATGACTAGCCCTGCCTCCAAAATGACATCAGCCCCTCCCTTCATGACCCCACCAAATCCCAATGAATAAAATCAAGGACTGCCTACATTTTTATTTTGTTAACAGCCTGTTATCTGGAATGTCTGGATATACTGTACGTCAGATTATAAAAGAAAAATAAAGAACTTCTTAAAAATCAGTAAATAACAAATGACACCTGCAATCATGTGCTTTATTACGGAATGAAAACCATGTTTTTGGTTGGACTTCGGTAGTTTTTCAGAAACAAAATTCTCAAAGGTTTCTTTGATTTAGATCTGTAAGTAACCACCCAGAAGCTCTCATCATCTGAATAACAACACCCTGACAACCATCATGGCAGCAAGCAGCACTCACACTGCCTTCAAGTAATGTACAAAAATACACTTCTAAAAATCGCTTCTTTTTTTATTTTCCCCAGGAATTTTAAGAAGGCAATCTGAGGCAAAAGTGATACTTCAACAAAACGCGACTGTGTGGGTGATCGCTGGAGTCTCCAGAGCTATGACAGAACCTCTGAGCAGTGAACTCTGATGGATGTCACTGCAAGTGTGCATACTTGTGTAAAAAAATAGAAGTATGACTCATTCCCACACACTTTGGTACCTGTCTTCTGTTCTCCGTGACACACATGCACAGACTGCTGGGTTCGAGAGCCCCTGCAGTGCTGGGCGGTTTCTTTTGATTCAGGAATGACAAGCATTGATTGAGGTTCTGGGAACACAACAGCACTGTCAATCTCCACGGCAACCAGAGAGAGAGAGAGAGAGAAAGAGAAGGACAGAGAGAATGAGAGACAGAATATAAAAGGACTGAATTGATGGATAGATTTCATTGCTTGTATTTATGGGATTAATACCAGTCAGATGATGCGTCCCTCCTCTCTCTCTCTCTCTCTCTCTCTCTCCTTACACTGTCACACTGAACACAGCTGTGAGAACACTGAGCTGTAACAAATTAACAGCCAGAACAGATCTGATCTGATTTGATCTGATCATCTAAACCTGAGCTGTATTCTGCAGATGGGTTTGGGCTGATTTAGTTCAGCTATGTTAACAGAATGTTTCATTACAGATAATTATGTTAATATTAAACTTAACCATTGAATTTGAGTTGATGACAGTGGTGGTGCGAGGGAGTTGGTTTTAGGTGGACTGTCATCTAACAACCACCCAGAACACCTTAGCAACTGCATAGCAACCAGCCAGTGTGTGTTTTGCAGAAGAATATGTCAATATAACAAGATCTCAATAATCTTCATGTATATCTGATGAACTGTATAATTTTAAACTGAGTTTACTGTAGCCGCTCAGATGGTAAGATGTAAACAACTGCACACGGTCTGAAAACAGCCCATGATTTCATTCCTCCTTGTTTTTCCCATTTCAGGGAATTAATGTACAGAATCTGAGTCACACCGAGAGATTCCATCAGCCCGCCCATACATTTCTCAGCCAATCAGATCGCCTGTCCCAGTCCACGCACACATGACTGTAACCTCCTGCTGACACCTCCACAGTGCCTATTTATAGTCAATTCCTGCGAGACGTGTGTTTCAGAGTCATCGTTGTTTTCCTCATCCACCAGTGGAGCTTCTGCTAGAATGATCGTCATGCCAACAGGAGGATGTGTTAACGTCGTTAAGGAGTGAAAACTGTGAAATTCAATAGATTGTGGATTGATTTTCCTGTAACCTTATTCAGAGAGCAGGCAGAAGTTTTCATAAAGCTTTTGAAGAGTACAGCTGTGTCGTAATCCATCACTTCTGAATCCTAATGGAAATAAACATAGAGGAATGTTTTGTTTGACAACCATACACACACCCCTCAAATGCACACACACACACAAGCTCATGACTCACAGACCATGTGACTGCACAGTTAACGTCAAGAGGGCCTGTCTCACCTCTTTCTCCAGAGTGCAGTCTAGTGTGTGCTAAAAACAGTTCAGTTATAGGCTGCAGAGAACTCAAAGTCGTATAATATAGAATACAGCAAAGAACCGTTTTTGGCTGTAGGTTTCATAAAAAATTGTAACATCATTACTGTGAAAAACCTTTTAAGAATGTTTACAGAAACGTTATTTTTAAGAGTGTATAGCCGGTATTTATTGGGAAATGTACAGACATTGTGGCTGAGAAAAATTCTTGATTTCATACTCTGCATGTAAAATATATCTTTTTTTAAAGCACCAGTATAAATGTAGTTTTCAAAAGTTCTTTGTGAAACAATATTTTTCTATGGCAACCATTCCATTGAATACAGTCTGGGTAAACGAGTCTTTTTAAAAATAACTTTCGTAGTCCCAAATGAGATGAGTTATCATTACCAAGATAAAAGCTCTTTGTTTTCTTGTATCCCACTTTGAATTGTGCAGCTAAAAATACTTCTAACAATGTGTCTGTTATAAAACAGGACTCTCTGCTACTGCTCTCTGAGTGTCGCGCTGATGTTACTGGATTCCGCTGCTGACAGTCCCAGCCACGTTCTGATGGATACTGGGATCAGCAGGAGCGCCAGCAGCTGAACATTCATCAGAGATCTTCCTGCCCTCTCTTCCAACGAGTCCCGCAGTGTGTGCGTCTCTGTGACTCATCGCCGACGGCTTAACCATGTGTGTACTGAAAAAGAACAAAACACGTTTGCTTTGCACGACTGCTGTGTTATTTCTGTGCTGTGAACTCAAAGGTTGAAATAAATATCTATACATACTTAGATTTTTACATGATGCATCTCGAATATAAAGCAGATATGTTTTAATTTAATTTCTTTATGCAAATCCGTGTTTGCATAAAGAGTGCTTATAAAAAGTGCTTATAAAAAGTCACTTTAAAAATGCTACAAAAACATTGCAAGCGGTTCTATAAGGACTGGTAGAGTTTCTCCTCAGATGATCGGACTAAACGCTTAAGTACGGGTGCACGCACAGCGCCGGTGTTGCGTGCGCATCGGTGACGCATCGGTCAGGTGTCGCTTCATATAGCGCTGGGAGCTGTCCGGTGCTGAAACACAAGCCCAGCGCATTGACACACACATCGGACATGCCGTTCGGTCTTATTCACATTCTCTGAGAGCTGCACAAAGGTACGACGCCTGCTTTTCATGCTCACTCATTACAAGATGTTGTGCGTCTGCTTTCTGAGGGTTTAAACGGCGGATCTTTTGTTTCTTTTCTGCGCGCTTTGATGAGATACTTTCACTCATCACAAGCGTATCGCATCTAATCCACTAGATTTCTTCTCTGCGAGAAGGTTTGTGAAATGTATTGCAGCTGGTGTGATTTCTAACAGAGATTTTAAAACCATAAATGCGTCTGAAACGTGTAGCACTGATATCTTCTTGGAGATCAGTAGCCACAAGTGAAAGGTTACCTTGACAACAGGCGGTGACTCATCTCGCGCTGTTGTCGTTTAAAAACATGTTGTGTTCTGATTTGGTTCATTGCTGCTCTGACACGCGCAGCATCTCTTCAGCTCGGCTCTTCAACTCGAAATCTGCACACAAGGGTTGTTTAATTTTAAACTGCATTTATTTTTAAATGATGTATACATTTGGTGCTACATCGCATGCATTCTTAAAAGCGTAGCTGCAATATGAGTAAAACGAGAGACTTTTATTGAAACCATTACCTGCGTTAACTAATTCATCATCTTCATTTATTCTTGCAGGAGGTATGATGTCACTACCAAAACTGTGCACCGGAGGGGTGCTGCTGGCCTCCCTCCTCCAGATTTTAACTGTGCGCGGTGCCTCCGTGCGTCACCACCGCCTGCGAGGCGGCGACCCGGGTGCTTTTCTTGCTCCCAGCTCCGACATGATCAAAGCCCTGGAGTACATCGAACGCTTGAAGCAGAGAGCCGATGGAGCAGAAAACCCCACTGGAGACTACGACGAGGTGGACAAATTTCACTTTCTGGTGCAGCTCGCCTCCCTACAGGACGAGAACGCACCCAACCGAGAGGACACCGCCCGCTGGCCTGATAACAAGGTGCCGCAATGGGTTCGATCATTGCTCAGGATGTTGGAACAAGCTGGAGAGAGCGCAGACGCCCAGCCTGTAGCCGAACGGCGCCTGCACAAGAGCAGACGGCCGACAGCAGATGCGGAGAGCCCTGCTGTGGCTGACTATGGTGGCTTTGTGAAGCCACACAAGAAGTATCCTCTGATGTTTGAGGATGAGGAGAACAACAGAGACAGCAAGCGTGCAACGGAAGATCTCGATGAGCAGTACACCCCTCAGAGTCTCGCCAACATGAGGTCCATATTTGAAGAGCTTGGTAAACTGTCTGCCGCACAGAACCAGAAGAGAGAGAACCAGCAGGATGAAGATGGTGAGGATGATGATGACCCGTACAGGGTCAGAAACCTGGCTTACGAGGACGTGACGGGAGGAGAGGAATGGGTGCCATTAGAGGAGCAGATGGAAACAGAGGAGGTGCTTAAAGGAAGTCGTGAAGAATATGAACGAGAGCTGGCTGAAAATGAAGAGCAGGGTGAGGCCATAGAGAGACGAGCCAGCCCTGCTGATGAGGAGAATCCAGATGACACCAAACTCGTGGACTACTACCTACTGAAGGTCCTGGAGATGACAGACCAAGCACAAAAGCGAGATTTGATGGAAGGAAGGAGGAGGCTTCAATCACGACCCTCTTTGATCGACCCTCGAATCAAACAACTGCTGTCGGCTCTTTCCATGAAGCTCCAGGTGCCTCCAGAAGATCTGGTCGGGATGCTGTTTATGGAGGAAACCAGAAAACAGCAGCGTCTTCCTGAGACTCCTCCGGCTAGGAATCCCAGCCAGCCTCGGTACAAGAGCCGGGTAATCAAGTATTACAATGGCCGACAGCCAGAAGTCACAGTCAGCAACATCCCTCCTGATGTCAAGACCGAAGACATCTTAAAAATCCTCGGCTTAGGAAATCTGGCCAACAAAAATGCCAAATTGTCCTTCCTAAAGCAAAGACCATACAAAACAGCCATTCCCAAATACTTCAACCCAAGTGGAAGGCGGGGAAGCTTGTTCTTGTCCGAGCTAAACAAAGCACCCAGCAAAAGAAAAAATGACGATGATGATGATGATGATGCTGTGGATGAAGATGAAGAGTCCACTTTCCTCGCAGCCAAAGTGTTAACAGAATATCCTGACACAAGCGATCTCAGAAGAGCCATTGATTCCACTACAAATGGACAGCTACCCTATGAGTTATACGAGGAGGCCATGAAAGATTTCTTTGACCAGGCTGATACTGGGAAAAGCCCACCCACCAAAAGAGACACCCAGGGGAAAGAGACAGAAGCGCCCCAAAAGCCGCCCACCCATGATTCAGCACTGGAGCCTGCCGAACAAACACCCCCAGAACCTGGAACAGAAGAGGACAAAGAGCATCATGGGAAATTGGCTGCAGGAATGTGAGAGGTCTGAGCTGTTATTTTTGCCACACCCATATTCTGATCAGTCCAGCCCTTGACTTCTTGACCTTTTGATGTGGTTGTCGTGGCTATCTGAACTGTCCAATCGCAAACTGCTTGTAAGATCATCTGACTAGCCAATCCTGCTGCAGCAGAGACTCGTCGCGATATGGGTGGGGAAAAAGTAACACTAACTCGTAGAACACACCTATATCTCCTTAAAGTATGATGAATAAAGTAAACCAATGTTTGAAGTGCTTTAGTTATAATGTAATTCTATATGATGTAAATATATACGTGTTACATCAGTGTGTGGGAGTTCAAGTGTATTTTATCTGTTGTTTATGAATTGGTGATTCTCGAAATGTTTTCTGGTTCTTTTGTTGGTATCAAGAGAATGTTCCGGTGTAGTCGTAGAAACTCCTTTGCTGCAACCATTCAAGCTTTCATGATGAAATAATACAGGTGGATGTGACTCATTTCTACATCATTTTGTATGTGCTCTGAAGCGTGAGATAAGAACCATGAATAAAGCATTACTGTATTATTTTTCCTCTCGCTGTATTCTGCTGCCTTATTACACAGAGCTGCTTTTCAGTAACGGCACAAAGTGTGTGACAGCCAAATGACAGTTTAATGCTTCTGAGCTGCGTTTCTCAAAAGCTTTGCGAGCGTATCGAAGAACCAAGCAATGCCTCCTATGATCAACTTAAGCTCACAATGTATTAGAGAAATGCGGCTCTGCTCTCTTATATTTTTTATTCATAAAAATAGCATATAAAAGATTTTTGAGTTCTTGATATTTATAGAATGTCATACTGTTTATAGAATGTTTCTAAAGACAAAAATAAAGTTACTGTATATAAAATCCTTCTAAGTTATAAAACAAAAACACAGTAACGTTACCATTAATAATAAAATCCAGTGATGCCAATGTATGATCTCATAATGAAAGATATTATCATTAAACAAAACAAATTCATCGGCGCATATAAATGATCAGAGATCAGTCTGGAACAGAAATTAAGTCATTAAAGAATAAACAGACTGTCTCCTAACTGTCACTTCCTCATTATGAGTCATTTCAGCTCTGTGGAGCAGCAGTCACACATACACACACAACAGGGACGAAATATCAAAAAACATCTTTAATAAGACAACATCAACAAAGTGTTCTTACAAAGCAACGTTACGATTCCTTCAAAGACGTTTAATCGAAATGTCTCCTGAGACATGCAACATGTTGCATCAGATGAAAAGGCACATGAATAAACCAAGCTTCAAAGTTATTGCAAATATGCTCCTTATATAAAACTCTTTCTGATATTAAAGTCCAAGTTAATCTGCGGTTGCGTGAGTCGATGCACACTGCAGCTATCGTCTGCAATTTAGCATCACAGTAACTTCTAGTTAAAAAACAAACAAACTGTAGCCAAATTTTACATTATTCACAAATTCTACTTGAACCCTGATTCAGTTGTGTTAAAATTGAACAGAATGTGGAAAGATGTACCACACGTTTAGCACGTTTACACGGTTCTGAAAAAATAAATAAAAAGATTTATAGGCAGCCCTCATGTATAAGGTCTGAACAGTAACTTCTTACAATGAAAACTGTTCTGAATGGAGGACACAAGCACACTGTGGAGGCAGAAGGTTTGCTCGTCACATCACACCTGTTGTCGTCAGAACGCTGGTTTGCTCATGTATTCTTCCATCGTCTGAGGAGAGGAAAAACAGCACATACAGTTAACCACTTCATCTAATACAATGTGACAGTTTAGAGACACATTCTCTTTCAATGTTCTTTATTCTCTGAATATGTACAGATTATCACCCTTGCACTGTGTGACTGTGTGTGTGGAATACAAAATGATCAGATGTGATACACAGGTGTTAATGTGACCCCATTCATTTGAGGCATGCTGGGAAAACGGGTATGTAGCGGTACTACAACAAGACGCTGTGTATCAGCACATACTCTAATACTGGCCACCCTGTAATTTCTCTGCGTCTCTCTCGTCTTTAAATCAATACAGTTTTATAAAGGTGAAGCTCTATAACTGCAGATCATAAAACAGCTGCAGGTTCATTTCCAGGCAGAAGATGTTCAGTACTGACACAGGCCTTGTGCTAATGAATGAATGAATGCTTTAAAAGAACAGACACTCTCAAGGTTGGGAAAGGAGCTAATCTTGAATGCATGAGCATGTACTCGTTCCATACTGCTGCTCTAAATTATTTCCTGTTTCTGTACACACACATATATATATATACACACATATATACACACACACACATATATATAAATATATATATGTATGTATGTATGTACACATCCATCCATCCATTCACTCACTGCTCCGTCTCCAAACCTCAAAGAAGTTCCTGTTGCTCAAATACTACAACATGGCGTCAGCAAGGTCATGGGTCATAAAATATGTATAGCTGGAATGCACTGTAAGTCACTTATAGCATTTATATACTTATAGCACTTATAGCAAAATAGCATCAACAAATGTATAAATATATTTATGAGCTAAATAGAATAAATAAAAGGCTAAAATAAGTATTTTAAAAGGCAGTATTGTTGCAAACTTGAGGACGGGACACAAAAACTCCAGATGACTAAAAATGGTGCCTAGGTCTGTAGCCCACTGGGATTTGAGACGCAAAATAAAAAACACTACGATTTAGACATCGAATCTGTCATGACCGCCGCACAGCTCTCACCTCCTGCAGCATATCTGATGCTTCTACTGACTTTGCTATAGACTGTTTGGACGTCTCCTGGATCTCTCCACCCATCAGAAACTCATCCAGAATGAAATAGGCCTTCTCAAAGTTGAAGATGATGTCAAGTTCACACACCTGTGAGGTGATGAGATCACATTAGATGGGCAGAAAGTGGTCAAATTACAAGCACTGAGCACAACTAAACATTTGTTCCTCACAGCTCTGTGCAAATGAACCATTTATAACATATCACACATCTGTTCCTGAGGTGTGAAATGAAGACACTGACTGTACTTACATTGCCAAAGTATTTGTCCAGTAGCTCCACATAACGGTGCAGGATCTCTAAAGCCAGAAGCTCATTGTCCTGGTTCTCCAAAGAACAGCAGAAGTACAAACTGGCGTATCTACAGAAAGGAACAGCAAACCAACATGAAGATCAAAACTTCCACCCTGTTTATGACAAAGATTCAACAACATTTTAACTCAAAACAACATTATAAATGATATACACAATATATACATGATTTAAACATGGAGTTCAGAATTGTAGTATTTTGTATAGCTCCTCTTTGCTTTAATGACAGAACTGCACTCAAACTGACAGATAAAAATATATTTTTATATGCGTGTGTGAATGACTGCATGTATTCATTTATACCATTGTACAATCATGATGCACAACCATGTAATTTACAGATAGTATATATATATATATGTATATATACACCATCTTCAATACTGTCATCTATAGCTCTCATTATGAAACAGATGGCACAGAAAGACTGGCACAGGTTTGAAACGTGCAGTGAGGTTAGCAGAGAGGTGTAAAGCAGTGTGAGAAATACACTCTCAGGAACACAAGTGTGAAGACTCGGGGACATACAGAAGATCTGCATATGAAGACCTTCAGAACTAAATTTCTAAATCACTTTTATTTAAACTACTGTTATTTCTCACTGTATGGGGTTTTGAAAATCTGACGTTCTATAACTTCTAGATTAGTGTGTTAGTTCCTGGGTTCTTCTTCTTCATCAACATGTGCTTTCTGGTAAAGAAGTTCTCTGTTAAACTCTATGGCAGGGATTTTTTGTTTTAATTTAAAGTCAGTTTAAAGTCTAGTTTAGACAGTTTAAGTTTTAAAGTCTACATTAAATATTTTGCAATGCTTCAAGATTAACAAACAAATAAATCACATTATATATATATATATATATATACACACACACACACACACACAATATTTGCATTTTGCCCGTGGGTGCATTTTTCGACTCTGCTGCATGGTAATAGGGGGTCATTGTTTATAAAGCCAAGTTTTTTCACTGCAAAACAAGGAGTGCTCAGACAGAGTCATGACATCAGCTAATGACTTCAGTAACAGCAGGAGAACTGAACTGATTTACAATCTACAGCACCAGTCTGTGTGTCAAACTCCACCAGGGCTTGAACAGCTTTGCATGTGGCATTTTTAAATGAGACAACATAAGATCTTGACTGTTGAACTGATCTCATTTGCACAAATTTCATTTTCAACTCACACCCTGCAATAAATAATGAGCAAACGCTGCGTTCACCAGCTGTGCTTAAAATAAATGTTGAAACCAGCGCACATGCACTTTATTTAAAACCTGCGACCTGTAACTTCAGCCTCTCTATCGCCATCTCTGTTTGAAGTTCTCACAGAGTTATTTTCTTAACATGGACAAGTTTAAACTCTAAACAGCTGCTGGAAAACAAGCTGCTGAACATGTGATATAGTAGCCAGACCTTCTTTCTGATTCCAGATGGACGTTTTCCATGAAACTGGACCCGACAGCTCAAATGATAAATCATTATTAAACCTGTTATTAAATCATTAAGCCTACCGTGGCAAATTGTGTAAGGTGAGGAGATGCTGAACACTGATCTGTCATGTACTTGCTCAATAACTGATTGTTCTTCATTTGTAATCATCTCTCTTGGCCTGTTTTGAATGCTCACCTCTTATAGACAATCTTCAGGTCCCTCCAGTTCAGGAAGTTACACGTGCGTGGTTTCCGTGCCAACACCAGAGTGGTCATGTCCTTCACAATCTTCTTCTTCTCTCTCTCCGGGAGAGGCAGGAACCATTTCTGCAGCCGTAACTTCCCTTGACGACTGAACAGCAACAGGAAATGCATCTACCAGACAGAAACAGAAGGCGTGTTTTAATTGGACAGTTAATGAAAACAATGTTCATCCTTTCCTGTTTTACGGTGGGTGTTTCTTCACACTTAATGAGGTCAAACCTCAGAGGTAATGAGTTAACAACAAAGCAGAACCCGCGAGGATCTTTCCTGTAGCCCTGAAAATGCCAAGTCACGTTTCATAAGCATCTTCATATGTATATTTACATATACAATTACATTCATGCATTGGCAGACACCTTTCTCCAAAGCGACTTATGAAATATGTAGAAATTACGTGAAATGTATTTCAAAAATATATATATATAAAAAGTTGGAATTCAATAATGTTAAATAGAGATAAAAACAAAGACAGAGGTCAACTCTATTTTTGACTACAGCTAACCTTTCCACACAGACATAAACAAAATCAATATGAGACTCAATATCTGTGAGACAAACAGCCTGACAACTGCAGGATGGATGTGAATTCTTTCCACACAAGAACAGCTCAAGGCACTGACACAGAGAACAGAATCTGTGAACGCTCGTTCTCCTCTCATTTTACACACACAACTGGCTGCACTTCAGAAAAAACTTAATTCTAACACAGACATACATCATGACTGAACAGAGAACATGGAACAAGCTTTTTGTTATTGTAAGACACAAACTTGAAATCTCTTTCATACGCGTATCAGGTCACGTGACCCACCTACAACTAATAAGAGAAACTAGCACACAGAAACCTGAGTCACACCTCTGAGAAAAGATACAAACGCACACAAAAACCGAAGGAGTGTTTCAGAACAAACGCTTCACCACAGCAATTAATAATCACATACAAGAAAGTGAATCAGAGACCTTCAAACAATTCAGTAAAAAGTTTTTTGCTATCAGCTGTGCAAAAGCCTAAAGATAAAAACAAATACTGAAGTACAGGTAAGAGGGAACCAGGTGACACTAGCTGTGTTCCAAATAAAATACTACCATACCATACCAAACCATACCAGACCAGACCATACCATACCATACSAAACCATACCATACCATACCAWACCATACCAAATCATACCAAATCATACCAGACCAGACCAGACCATACCATACCATACCATACCAAACCATACCAAATCATACCAGACCAGACCAGACCATACCATACCATACCATACCATACAACTCCTGAGTTTATTATGCAGATCGCTCTAAATAAAGGGTGGAATCATCACCACTTTCAAAGCTAGCTTGCCATTGTTAGCCTGTCCAAAATTGCCTAGCATACCTTTAAGTGTCTCACTCAAGATCAAAATGATGAGATCTCTCACTTCTTGTGTGGTCTGAACATCCAACCCTCTGGTTGCCCCTCCTAAGCTTTAGCCCCCATTTCAGAATCCAGACTTCAGCAATATCATTAATTTATGCATAACAACACATGGATTAATAATGTACAAGTCTGATGTTTGTAAGTAACTCAGTAGTAACTCATCTGCTCTGCTATTGTGCTGCAGAGGAAAACTCATTTTTGAGGCTTTTCCTCACCGAGGCCACGCCCAACTCATGACAACAGGAAGAGAGAGAGAAAGTGTGCAAGAACTTATACTTATGACTACATTCCTCCTTACAACCTCATACTCACACATTTCTCTCTGTCGCTCTCCTCCATACACACAAGAACTTCACTAAGGCACGTTTTCCTGCTTTGACTGAGTCGTCCTCCATTTTTGATTCTCTGAGTTCGTTTTTTCTTCTATTGTTGAAGTCGCAGCTGTGAGCGACTCACGCACACATGAAACACACAACACACACACACTTCACTGCCACTGCACAGCATTATCATTCCTCAAAAACTTAAAGGATGCACAGAGACGACATCAGACCAGCTGTACCGCACTACACGTCTGGAGAGACTCAGCAAACTTTAAATTGTAATTTAAAAATTATACTACAGTAGTTACATACACTATTTCTATTCATCAGAACACTCCTGCAAAGTAATATTAAAAAGAGCTTACATGTTACAATTATGAATATTCATCCCTTTTTTTATTAGAAGCTGCTAATACTTGTGATGAATCAGTACTTGACATGACAAAACACTGACAATTTTAATAAAATGCATTATATTTCAATACGTAAATATTTCAAATGTTAATAACATTATGTTAATGTTTCGCGATATGAAGACACTGATTCATCACAACACAACACAAAGTTATGGCGTTTCAACATACTGTTGTCGTTTGTGGTGTGTGGTATTAAAACTCTTCTGCACACCTCACTGAAACATTAACCAGTAACACACCTCACACTGTGGCCCACTCCTGTTTAAACACAAGCTTAACTAGTTTACCCGGTCTCTCAAATCAAGTCGCTTTAACCAGCACTTTACAGACAACACAAGTTGTCTATTCTCAACAGAATTAACTTGCATGGGCAAGATGCGATAATCCGACACTCCGATGACAAGGCAAATGAGCCAACCTGTTTATCCAGGTAGATAAGATGACCACACGGAAACGAAACGCTGAAGTACGCGCAGCTCCACACTACTTCCGAACACACAGTCCACAGTTGAAATTACACTAGTTAGGGTTAAATACCACAGTGATCGTTTTGGTTAGTGAAAAATAAACACTAGATCAAAGACGGAAGTTTTCAGGTGCGCGACAGGTGCACACACGCACCACCAGTTTGGCTTAAATTCTCCACGTCACCAAAAACATATGCGATTTTATGAAAGACATAAGAAGACATTAACTTACCATCTTGAAACAAAGAAGTATGAACCGAGGGCTGAAATCGTCCAAAGTCCTACTTACTTCCCGGCTGGTCAGACAGGCCAGCCGGAGTCATCGCTACCCTTCCCAGACTGCGGGGAACCAGAGAGATGCGCATGCGCACACGCCGCTCTCCGTGGGCCACCTCTGTCTGTGATGTGATTGGTCGAAGCGCTACACCTGCCCTGACGGGGCGGGGCAAAAACACTCACGTTTTACCTTGACGTGGAACGAAGACATTTGTGAACAGCTGAGGTGAATATATCGGGTTAAAATCACTCTAAACAACAGCTCAGTCAATCATTTCTGTTTTGTACACACGGCAGTTTATTTCTAGCTTTATAATAATACATAAAGCCCAAAAGTATATTATACAAAATAATGTTAGACTACAATAAGTATAAACGAAGAATTCGTAAGTGCAAAGTACATCAAATTAGTTTTGCTTATTATTATTGTATTATCGAAATGATTTGTTTTGTTGTTAAAACGTATTTTTGTGCCTAAATGACTAAATAATCCAAACTACAGAAGACCTACAGCATGAAAGATGATGAAGCACGAGCAGCTGAGCGCCACGCTTGTTGACAGCTCTCAGCTGGTGAGTAATGTGTTCTGTGTCGCTAGAGGGCGCCCTGTGGAGATACAGTAGTGCCATAATGTAACTCAACTATCATAACACTTCAGTTCAGTCGGGAGAAAACAGCAGAACAAATGTGTCTCTACAGGAATATAGTGTGGTTTATCACAGGCATGCGGGAGTATACGAGGTAAAGATCTCTATCAATACTAAATATGATTACATTTGTTTTGTTTCTGTTAACTTCTGAGTTTGCAAATGTTTTACGTGCTGTCTTTACAAACTTGTGTGCAACTGTTTCCTAACTCTGAGATTGTTTTTTATTGTCTTGGTCAGTGCTTTTACTCAACTCGACGCTTTGAATGTAGTTTTAGTGATTTGCTCAGAAATGTTCGGCTTCAAATGTGTCCTGGTAAGACAGATGTTGTTGGATTTAGTGCTCGTCTAAATAAACGTTGCTTTTGTAGTTCAGCGAGTCATGTCTTTGCTACAGAGTTTAAGGTGTCATCATCCATTACAATGGGCCCTATTGAGCTCTTCTGCTCACTCAGTGCATTGTCATCTCACACAGAAGCTTCTTTGGCCTCTGAGCAGGGCTGTTGTCTTACGAGCAGAGCCTCAGATACCCAGAGGTCACCCAACAATTCAGAAGTGTGCTGAAATCACTCCAGCTAACAGGGAATGTTCTTAGAACATTGGCTGATGTTCTCTCCAAGTTCTCTCAAAGTTATCAAAAAACGTTCTTGAAGTTACCATGCTGTAACTATTTTAAACGTTATATATCATCAATCAAAAATGTTGTTTTCAAGTTGTTAGTGGAATGTTTAAAAAACAACATTAACTTTAAGCAACAACATTAATACAACATCTAAAAGTCTGGACGTTTGTCATGTTTTCGTTACTTGTGTAAATGTTAGGAAAACATTTTTACAACCCCGAATTGTTTGTTAGGACACATTTAGAGCTTAAAGTTGAGCTGAAGAGAAAGCAATTCAATACGTTGTGTTGGATGTTTTGAGCAGGTCTGGATTTGAGAACGCCTGTAAGAGCTTTGTGCTGAAGGACCTGGATGTGTCTATGGTGGGACGTTCCTTCATGATCACAGGAGCCAATAGTGGAATAGGGAAAGCAACAGCCATGGCGATAGCCAAAAGAGGTTTGTTCTATAACCATAACTCATTATAACTCATAACACTTACAATCACATAAACACTTGCCAGTTACAATACTCATTTTTCACAGTGATGTCTCTATCTCTCTCTTTCTCTCTAGCATAGGATAACAAATGCACTATGGTTTCTCATGCTATAAGGTCAAAGGTCATGACATGTAACCGCTTGCTGTTCTCATCATGTTAAACATGAACCCTGCTGCTGTCTCTGTAGTTTTGGATGGAATAAACAATGGACATTTGTGCTACTAATGAGACACAATGCTGTGTAGAAGGGCACTGTTGTGTAGAGCTGAACCATTGCCTGAACCGAGTGCCTGCAGAGTGTGTGTGCATCTGTGATTGTCTGTCATGTTGGAAATGGGCAAAAATTAAAAAAATACAGTTGAGAAAATTATAGTGGAGACCGAGGCTAGTTGTCACCTTTTACTCCAGTGAACAGCTGTTAGAACAGGTTTATTTGCGTGTAGATTGTGGTGAGTAAAGACAGTGTATCCAGTGTATCCAATGAGAAAGTGTCAAACTAAAAGAGGGCGTGGTGTCCTCTTGGGAAGGTCTATGATTGGCATTAGGTGGAGGCGGGCTTTACTGATAGGGCTCAATCAGGTAGCAGCTCCCGCAGTGTCTGAACCAATCAGATGCAGGGGTGTCAAAAACTCATGGGAAGTCAAATTTCATACGACACCACAGATTGTCACCGTGGGAACCTGCTGAAACTAAAAGAATAAACGTTTTGAAGTGTAAAATACTGCCTAGGTGTTTACATAGAAAGTCATTGCTAGAGAAAACAACAGAGCTTAAAGCTGTAAGTTACTGAGATATGTCCCCTCTTCATTTGGTTTGGTCTCAGGTGGCACTGTTCATATGATCTGCAGAAACAAGGAGCGAGCCGACCGAGTCAGAGAGGAAATCATCTCGGCCAGTGGAAACACTGTGAGATTCCAGGAAACCAAATTAGATCCAAAGTTGTGCTTAAGTTACAAAAACAGATAGTAGTTATGATCTTACTATTATTTCTGAATGTTTCATTAATAAAAGCTAGGAGATGGTTTACACTGCACGTATTGCTGACGGTATGTTTCGCTCATCTGTTGCAGGAGATTTATGTGCATGTGTTGGACCTCTCTGAGACAAGAAAGGTGTGGGAGTTTGCAGAGGTCTTTAAGAAGCAACACTCTTCTCTTAATGTTCTGGTATGAGAAGATCCTGATCGTTTCTCTTCATATTCGAGTCAGTATTCAGTTGAATGTTACAGGTGCAAGACAGATGAAGAAATCTTCTGTCTCCCACACTGATCTCAGATCAATAACGCTGGCTGTATGGTGAACCAGAGGGAGGTGAACTCTGACGGAATGGAGAAAAACTTTGCCACCAATACTCTTGGTAAGAAATACAACACAAACCAACATTACAAACTATCCAAAAGCTGCACTGTCAAACCATCAGAAACCTACAGAAGGCAAGAATATGTCAATAAGCAGATGCTTTTATTCAAATTGGCCCAAAGTGTTTGGGGTTCAGTGTGTCACATCTACCACTAAACACAAAAAAAGTTTGTTGGAAAAGTTACATTGGTTTTAAAAGCCCCAACAGTAACAGATTTCCAATGATTGATTCCTGAAATATTGCATTTGTATCCTCACAATCCTGAATAATTGGTTACATCATCTGTATAAACGTGATTAAATGATTTGATTAATGTGGTTTAGAGACATGAAGGTTTGTTTCTCTCTTATTAAGGCAAGGTCATCCAAATAAACCTCTCTCTCTCCCTCTGTCTTTCTCTCTCCCTCTCTTCCCCCCCCCCTCTCTCTCTCTCTCTCTCTCTCACTCTGTCTCCTCTGCAGGTGTTTACATTCTGACTAAATGTCTGATCCCGTTGCTGGAGAGAAGCAGAGACCCTCGAGTTGTGAGTAAAGAACATTGATCTCGCTTCCAATACAAGAACTCCTGACATTTTGACTGATGAATGTTTTTCATTTTCACAAATAACATCATTTAATACATTTCTCTGCCTGAGACTTTTACGGTGGATATATCACAATGAAACAGTTATCGTGTTTTGCCACAAGACAGATTTGTTGATATTTTCCATGACAGTGATGTGTACAGAGCTCTTGTTTTGGAGGGTGTTTGGAGTTGAATGGCTGTTTTGCAGCAATGACTCTGTGTGTTGCAGATCACTGTGTCTTCGGGGGGGATGCTGGTGCAAAAACTCAACATAAACGACTTACAAACAGAGAGAGCTCGGTTTGATGGCACCATGGTATACACACAGAACAAGGTATCTGGACAATTAGGGCCCTGTTTATAAAATATAAAGCCTTTCACAATTAAAGATGCAGACTATGTGCAAACACACACACACACACACACAGAACAGACATCTAGCAAATCTTTATACAATTGTTTGTTTGGGTGATTCTTTGTTTGATTCTCAATAGTGTTTCTTAGAAACCACCTTTGAAACAGAAATCATAGGCGCATGGCATACTAATACAGATGACAGAAGATAACTGACTATGATGACAAACCGGACAGTACCACAGTACATGGTATTTAAACAGTACCATGAAACATAACAGTCCCAGTACTTCAAACAGAACCATGACGATACCATCAGATACACTCACTGTTGTGTTCCTGGATGCCTTTCTCATCAAATTAATTTGCAAGTAAGATTTCCCCAAAAATTACAGATGAAAGATGTTTTATTCATGATAAGGTGCCAAAAGTCATCTGCAGTTTCTATTAAACTGAGCCGAGCAGGGTTACCTTTAACTCAGCTGTTGCCAAGCAACAGGTGACACAGCGTACAGACACTCATTAAACAATA
The DNA here is from genome assembly GCA_036877585.1 of Botia kubotai. NCBI lineage: Eukaryota > Metazoa > Chordata > Actinopteri > Cypriniformes > Botiidae > Botia > Botia kubotai. Next base: position 7,985 of record JAZGTI010005013.1, on the reverse strand, counting down.
TCTGATGCAGTAATGACTGTGACCTTCTACTAAACACAAATGTGTGTGTGTGTGTGTGTGTGTGCTCTCTTCACAGAGGCAGCAGGTGGTAATGACAGAGTTTTGGGCAAAAGAAAATCCCAGAATTCATTTTTCTGTGATGCACCCCGGGTGGTCCGACACTCCAGGTGTTACGCATGTGATAAATCAACCGGCAAAACACGCCAACTTTTACTGTTTAATTTAATTGGATTTAGCGCAGTGATTATGACTCCATTTGCTTTAATGACTTTGTTGACAGTGTTTCAAGCGTAATTATTTGTATCCATGGATACTTAAAAGTGAAGTGTGTAATTGTTTTGTGCCATTTAATTTTGTGTGCGTCTGAACAGAGAGGTTCCTCTATTCAGAATTTAAACATTTATTAGGGGTTTAAACACAACAATCGATGTGCTGTATGTAGGACAGAAATTCATTCCTGTTCATTAATAGAGTCAGTCACCTGAACGCAGATGCACATTTTAGTCTAAGAAATATAATATTACATTAAAGGAATATATATATATTATATATATAGATAGATAGATAGATAGATAGATAGATAGATGTAATGTTAACATATATATATAACATTTGTTTTTTTTTTAATTGGCAATTTTACATCTTTTGTTTGTGTGTGCACATGAGACCATAGAAAGACAGAAAACAGTTTTGATTGTATATTATGGTAAACTGGAATATAACTGTAATGTAAGTAGTGATGTCACCATCTTAATTGAACACCGTTAACATTGCGTTACACTGGTTCACAAGCCTGTGTGTCGAGCTCATCACTTCCTGTCTCTGTGTCCAGGGGTTGCCACGGCGATGCCTCAGTTCCATCAGAAGATGCGTGATCGTCTGCGCAGGGCAGAGCAGGGAGCTGACACGCTCGTCTGGCTCGCCGTGTCACATGCAGCTGCTGCATTTCCCAGCGGCCTTTTCTTCCAAGGTGACTGCAAGTGTGTGTGGATATGTTTAGCATAGGACACCACCAACTAGCTTGTTTTGTAGTTTATAGAATGTATAAGCGCACAGTTATATCTATATACTGTGCCACATACAGTACGCTGAACACAAATATATCATTCCAGCCTGCTTGTGTTGTTAAATAATGGGCGGGTTTTAATGATGTCATGACCTGTCATGACAGTTTTTTATAAATACAAATGCTTTATTAGTATGCTTTTATATTTAGTCACATTATTTTAAGCTGCAATCCGTAATCCATAATAAAACTTTGGTTAAAACTGAGCAAAAAACAGTTATTGAGCAAGTACATAACAGATCCGTTTTTAACACAATATCCTGACCCCAATTCACAACGGTAAGTTTATAATAATGATTTAGAATTTGAGCCGATTTTGAGGGAAATGTCTTTCTGTAAACAGGGAGAAGATTCAGCTACTTTATCACAGTTAAGAAAATAACTCTGTTATGTTTTAAGTTTTGTTAAGTTTTTACATTTTATGTGTACAGATAGAAAGGCAAAAGTATGTAACTGATTTGTTGTGAAACTTATAACTGATTGTTTGCTTCAGACAGGAAACCTGTTTCAGCCCACCTGCCACTGGCCTGGACGCGCAGCTCCAAACAGAAAGTAAAAATGTTCATGAGCCGCTTAGAGTCTTTGGCAATCGCTGTCAAACCTTCAGAGCCAGAAGCCACATGTTTGACAGCCTGTGATACCTAAAGAAACTAAGATGTTTTCAGTATTCATAAATGAAGCACCATGTTAGATTTAAAACTTGTAACAACTAACTACTGTACAATGCCACAAGTTTGTGATAAGGCAACAAAGACAACATAAAATAGCATTTACAATCCATTCTATTGCCATAATGTAACATTTTCTGAACAACTGGATATGAGTACATACTGAATTATGCATGACACATGTGAGACTCAATGTGAGACTGGAGTCAAACTCGATGTGAGACTGGAGTCAAACTCGATGTGAGACTGGAGTCAAACTCGATGTGAGACTGGAGTCAAACTCGATGTGAGACTGGAGTCAAACTCAATGTGAGACTGGAGTCAAACTCGATGTGTTTTGAGTTTGAATCTCATCTACATCATTTCCTGGTCCTTTTCTTTTCTTCTCCATAGTGTCCTGTCTCTTCCCTCTACTGTCCTATAAAGGCATAATACCCATAATTATTAAAGAAAACAGTGTGTGTTTTGACTAGCCGGTCACTGTCACACAGGGACGTCCTGCAGAGTGACAGGACCTGGGCTATAACCTCTGTTGAATCTGTCACTGTGATTCTCCAGATACTCTTTTGTCATGTTGAAATGAAAACAAACTAACAAGCTGTGGCTTCGTCTCTTACATTGATAATAAACAGCTTGCACCTGCGACAACTGCGTCATCATTTCTCCACGAGTGCTTCTCTCCCTGCGGTCTCTGTGCCAGGATGAAACGGATTTAAAGCCTTAATTTCCTGGGCTGGTAAATAATTCATCATGCATGCTGTATGACGCACTGTGGTGGTCTCATATCAACAAACATCAAAATAAATGATCGTGCTACTACAGTGCCAACATGAGCATCACAGGTGATGACAACAGACCTCCTCCGGTTCAGACCACATGACTGGTACTGTAACAGTGTTTTACTAATTAAATCACTGCTGACCAATACACTCATCTAGAGAACAGGGTCTTTATGTCTGATTAATTGTCTTCAGTACACTGCTCTGTGGAATACATGCTTTTGCAAAAATGCATTTGTAAAATAAATTACCTTTGACCATTGTCCTTGACAACCAATATAAATTCACACCCTTTGAACAAACTTAAAACTCTAGACAATCCAATGCCCTTATGTAAATATTTTAAACATGTAAGATTATATATTAATTTCAATTAATATATATATTTTCAATATATTAATAATCAAAACATATTTGCAAAACAGAAGATGCACATTATCCTAGAATATTAAAATGGCAACATTTCTGTGGATTAACTAGATCAGCTGTTATATTAGTCAATCATAAGTACATACTGTCGATACAGAAGTATGAGTTAAAAACTGTTTCACCAGAGACTCTTAACTAATGTTGTAATTCTCTTCTCGTGAGATCTTCAAAGCTGGAATCTGACATGCAGATGTTTGCTCTGCACATCTGTAACTGCAGGGGGATTTGGTCTGGACGATGCCCACACATAACTCAAGCTTGGCAGTAATGCCATTTTAGACCTTTAATAGCAGGAAATTGGAGACAGTAGGAACTGCGTAATTCCTCGTCATCTGGCTGCTTTTCACATACCTCCAGATCCACAGCCACCTGAGACAGTGCACAACATCCCTATTCATTTAATAAAGCAAGAATGAAATTACCATGACGATCAACATCCCATTGGTCTGCAATTGACATTACCAAGGAAACCACAAGTGCATCAGCGAGAAAATGGCAAGCAGTTTAATATCAACATTTTTATTTAATTGTTTTGTCTTATTTTGTAGCCATGTTCTGACTGTTTTGTCAGGGTTTTTAATAATTACGCCTTTTATACAGTACTGAAAAAAACAACAACATGTGCAGTGCATTCACATTTCCAAAGGGATTCTGGTGGTTTGATCTCTACGAGGGTAAAACAGTGAAGAGACTGAAGCTGGATCCAATCAGAGCTGAGATTAGAGGTGGAGTGATCTAATAAAAACCATCTACAACACATAATGACGTTTCCTCGCTGGATCGTTTCCTGATTATTTTCTGATTGTATGCTCTATGATTTTTTGTTTCACGTTTTTAAGTGAGATCTGCTACCCAGAGTTTTTTCTGTCCATGCGAAAAGCAGTCCAGAATCTTGGCTTTCCTTTCTTTGCTTCTCTTGTTCATCTCCTGGATCATCGTCACGATCCACTACGCGACGTACGTGTACACTTTACGATCCTCTGGCGTCCGAGCCAAATATTCTCTTTCTATGAGTCCTTCAATACGCTTTTTAATGACCACAGGGCTGGGCAGAAACCGCGCCCTCAGCTGCTGGGTCACCTGCCAGGAAACAACCAATCAGAAATTTAGAAACATTCACCTATAAAGTCATAGTTCAATAAAAGGTGGAAAACAGTTTGCTCACCTCTGCTACCAGAACGTTGTGCTGCATCTTCTTCCTGGATTTCATGATACGTACGATGGCCGCCTCGATTTCATGCTTCCTGTCATCGTCCACCTTCTGCCGCGTCTCCTTGCGCTCTGGGTCTGACTCACCCTGCTTAGCAGCAACTGCAGGAGACAGAACCATCTTTTGAAAACCAGAGTTTGTGAAGATCATTTTAAAACATCTAAATCCTAGCTGAGATTACAGGGAGAATACATTGAAGCATTTCTTCAAAAAACCTTCTAAATAACAACTAAGCTTTACTGCAACCACGACACACTGACAATGTTTTATTTGTTAGTCGCTATTGATGATCAAAATCAGGTCATATTTATAATTAAGGGGGCCAGAATGACTCTTTTTATTAGGCAAATAAAAATTGTACATGCCCCAGGCAATAGGTGTGCCAGCACTATTTCTGGTTCATTTTCCTCCGGAGAGACATACACTGTAAATTTCTGAATCTGTATATCTACTTTCAATTTTAACGGTACTTTAACATTTAGATGAGCTTAAAACTTCAAAAGCTGAAAACGTGTCTTTCAATCACGTTCTCTCTAATTTGTCAATAGTTGACAGTCCTCTTGTGGCAGCACAGCACCTGTTTGTATTTTGACTCTGTGCAGTTTGGAGGTAAACTGGTCGTTGACTGTAAACACGTGGCCATTTTCTATCTCTTTACTCTTGGGCTCTTTGGTGAGCACTCGCTGGGTGGGCTTCCCACAGGCTAGAGACTGCAGTGCCCGGACCAACTCACGCTCGGGGATGTCCGTCTCCTGCTGGATCTCCTGAACATCGGAGGTCAACACGAGTCAAGGTTATTTAGAACACAGTGAAAGCTCATAGGACACTGCTGAGGCTGGAACAGGCAGAAGAGCTGATGTACCTCAAAGGTGAACTTCTCTCTGTTGTTGAAGAGCATGAGAATGGTCATCTGGAAGGTGGAGACCTGCAGGATGTGCTTCCGTGTGTTTGAGCCGGTTAGTAAAGCCCCTCCCACACCAACATCTGAGCCGTCCTCCTGCACAGAGAGAGAGAGACGATCATTTAAGAACCTTTAATCCCATTCATCCATCTATCTATCATCCAGCCATCATCCAGCCATCATCCAGTCCTCCATCCATCCAAAAGTCAACAAAAAACACAGCCAATCAGAACATGTTTGATGTTAATAAGTCATTATTAAGTCAAATTATAGTGCAGGGTTTTAGGCCAATGATATTCCACTGTAGGCGGAGCTATAGAACCAAATGACTGATGAAACGTCCCATCGCATCTCTTGTTATGGTCACGGCTGGTGAGGACATCAGCTCCAACAGGGAGGAGATCTGTTGCTTGTCATGCTGTGTCTGCTTAGGACAATGAGACGAGAGTGTGTTTACAGCAGTAAATGTAAGTGCTTGTACCTTCTTGATAGAGCCATGGAAGGTGGCGTTGAGATCTGCAGAGCCCATGTGATGCTGGAGTGTGAGCTGTCTGCCGCTGTGCTTCGCCAGATAAAACCTACAGAGAATTGAACTTATGTAAAACCAAGCCAGCTGAGATTACTGTATCAGATTTGGTTATGTAATGTTTGATTGTATTCAATGAAATGGGGGTATGGCAGTATACTGGTACTGTCAATAACTATCAATAATGATTATTGATATTCTGTTAACGCTACACAATTGTTTAATTAAACAGGAAATGTACAAATAGAAAACGTCATATAGGGTCATATCTGGTTTTGGGGTACCTTCTGAAGACCTCAAAGGCGTGGCGGGGGGAGGGTGGGATGTTGCATTTGGGCGTGGCCGACTGTGTGGGCCAGTAACCTGTGGTCAAAACTCTCACCGTGAGGTCGACGCCACAGAGAGACACCTGTCATTTAAAAAATACCAAAATTTCAGGCTTTAGGCTATAAGACCCTTACGGTAATAATTAATAAACAATTCTACGTTCTCAGGCACTGTTTCTGAGGTACCTGTGATGTCTGCAAGTGGTGGCGAAACTCATCCATTGTGGTATTAGAGATGCTCATGTCCCTGAACATGCCCTCCAGCTTAGAGGTGAACTGACAGCCGCACTCCGTCTGAGAGAGAGAGAGACAGACAGAGTGTCATGGAGACACATGATGGAGATGTAGAGACATAAGAGAAGTAGTGGAGGTGTGATGTTCACCTTTAGTTTGGAGATCATGTTCTTCTCTGAGTCATCTGAGACACTCTTGTTGGTGAGAAGTCTTCTAGCCAGGTGCTGTTTGTAGTAGCGCTCAAACACATCCTTCTCCTGCATGAATCTGAAGAGCACCATGGCTTTATCCAGGATAGACTCCACCTCCTGTTCTGTCAGCTGAACACAAACACAGTTCAGGTCTTTCATTAAGAGATCAGCTTATCATAGGTTCATTGGTGTGTAGATGTACACGGCTCTCTTTAATATTCTGACTGCTCAATCGCACCATTCTGCTGTGAAACATGCATGCCGAGCTACTGGTAAACTAGTTATTTCACAAAACAATATTTCCATCTCATTTATGTATTTCATATCATCTCTTACTCCCTTCACTCCTTTCTTGAGTTTGTCGTCAATGAAGAGAGAGAGGTACTCGGGCGATCTGGAGTTGAGGTTGAGGAAATACTCAAAGTCTCCAGCAATGGTCTGTTTGAAAAGCCGATCAACACTGAAGGACTCCTGCAGGAAGCGGTCGAAGCGCGACTTCAAGTCCAATAAACCCTGAGTGATTCACACAGAAAAGAACCTTTAACGCCTGAAACAATCCTAAACAACAACGCTGATGTTTATTATATTTTCAAATGTTCACTAGTTTAAGACTTTAAATTGGGCTGAACTGTTTCCAGCTGAAGGTGTGTTTAACTCTCTGCAGACAGTGTTCATGTTGGGTTGGTGTCTGGGTACCTGGATGTAGTCCACAGGATTTTTGCCCTCTCCTTCCTCTGACACCAGAGCTTTGCCTTGTTCCCGCAAATACCAGCTCATACACTCGCACATCGTCTTCAGCCCGTTTGGAACCCGTCCAAACAATTTATACATGCAGGCCAGGTCTGAAAGAGAGCGAGAGAGTGATGTGAAAGAGTGAAGAAGGAAGAAAGAAAGTGACTGATATGGTTATGTTCTGAAGTCCTAATCTATTGTAACTGCTGACAGACCAATATAATGGCCATTGTGATACATTTTTAGATATCAGCTGATAACTGAAGTGCTAGCGCCCCCTTCTGTTCGTTTCAAAATGTACACAGATAATGTGTTTTTTATTTAAAATTCTAATTTGAGCAGCTCTGTTTGGGTCTCATCTGTTGTTGAACTGCATTATATGGTATGTATGTATTACCATATAACCCTGTATAAACAACAAATGCACTGTTCTTTAGATATCCATACTGGCTATTGAGCAACTCAAATTGTTAAACCACAATTTCCAAACTACACAAACATTGTGATGAACTCTGATGAACATTCGGGAACGGAGGGGTGCTGTCCACCTTCTGTTTTGCCGTTCTTGAGCATGTGGATGAGTCCAGAGTTCTCCATCTCTACGATGGTCTTCATGTGTTTGGAGATGAGCTCTCTCTCCACCACCTTCACGATGGGCTCCTCTGTGGATTTGTCCAGGCAGTGCATCACTCGCTCGATCTCTTCGTTTATCCGCGCCTCCACTTTCTTAATGTAGACGCTGGCACTGTTTTCCGCCAGGAACTTCTGACTTTCCATCTACACAGAAAGAGAGAGAGACTTCAGAGAATAGCTCAGCAAATCAATTACTTTAAGATTATTTATGACAGAATGGATGAATTGATGATTTGTTTATTTATATTTTAAAATTAAATGTTACAATTTTACAATATATATATTTTTTT
>JAZGTI010005012.1:0-26024 GCA_036877585.1 Botia kubotai | reverse complement strand
TAATGCAATGTAAGTCGCTTTGGATAAAAGCGTCTGCCAAATTCCTAAATGTTCCTAAATGCATGGTTTGGCTTCTTTTCTATCTGCTTTGAGTTTGTGTATGTGTCAGTCAATCTTCCGAAGCTGTCAAAAATGTTCTTGCAGTAATGTTAATAGAATATTTCATATATATTTCATATAATATACCGTACATGTCAAAGATGGTATTCTGGACGTTTTGAACATTCAAAATAACCTCTTTAGTGTCTTTGATGCTTGAAAACGTTACGGTAACGTTTTTACAAGCTAAAGTTGTTAGTTGGGTTGAGCATGACTCTCTCTCTCTCTCTTTCTCTCTCTCTCTCTCTCTCTCTCTCTCTCTCCATTTCATTGTCACTCGTGCCACAAATGTAGCAAGATGAAGAATTATGACTGTGACTCTCCCCTAATGCGGCGCACCCCTTCATCATGATATATTTATCACGTCCACTCAAATCCCAGCACTGCAATTAATATTTAGCGACCCATTTACATACTGAATAAACAACTCCACTGTGGATGTGTCTGTCATGAGTGTGGCATCACTGAATGATTCAGTATCCTGCTGGAGAACCTCGAATGACAGGCATGTGCACAAGAATCCCAGCTAACGATTTTAGGTTGTAAGAACGTTTCCCTAACATTTTATTAGGTAACGTTAAAAATAACAAAACTGTGTCAATTTCAGCTAATAGGGAACGTTCTCAGAATGTTGGCTAATGTTCTCTAAAAGTAAACATTAGCTAACAAAGTTTTGCAGTATGTTGGTAGAACGTACAGTATATCATATGTCACATATATCTTATGTCACAATATATATCTTATATTAAATGGCTATTGTTAGGGGAATGTTTTAAAAATGTTACCGAATTGTAAAAAAATTGAATAACATTTCTATAACATGAATATTATGGCATTTGTGCAACGCCTAAACACTGTTGAATGTCTCTGGAACTTTTAAAATAACGTTTTTAACGTTTCAATTATTTAATGGAAATGTTAGGGAAATGTTCTTACAACCAAAAACTGTTAGCTGGGAGTTCTGGTGAGTTTTGATTTTGGTGGCCTTGAATGTTTCCATCTGCAGCATTGAAGTATGACAGCAGCAGGGTGACACATACCGTAGGCCGAAAGATGGATGCAGTTTATCATTCGTGATAAATTGTTGCTCTTTTAATCATCATACCGTAACCTCAGGTCATGACCTTTAAACTCAGAGTTGCAATTAGAGAGGCATCAATCTCGAAGCAGCCCGAGTTACAGCAGTCTGGCTGATATGAGCTCTAGATTGTTTCTTGATTTCTCGCCCCTGGTGTGTAATTTACACCTGCATGTGTCCAGGGTGTACAATTCGCCCTTAACCTTTGGAATGTCCATCTTTTATAACGGCGGATATCTGCTGCATGTTTGCTTCATTTTACAGCCCCCAGTGTAGCGCTACAGTTTATATTTGTGCCGAACGATCAACTCTTCACACTTCCAGCAGATGAGTGATGCTGCGGGCATCACCACAAAACTCAGCCCTGTCACATTCCACCTTCAAATCAATACAAGTACAGTCATGTATTGTGTTTTGGGTAGGAAGAAGGAAATCTTAAAGGGACAGTGCACCCAAAAATTAAAACTGTTGTCATGAACTTTTCCTATCATTCCAAACCTGTCAATCTGTCAAACGTGAATACACTTTTTTATTTCTGTTGATGTTGGGGTGAAATATGACCTGTGCATGTTTCTGATGAGTTTTGTGAGTTTTATATGTAAAATATGACTGTTAAAGACATGAAGAGATTATAAAGCCAATAAAGGAAATTAAGCCATTTATGCACATTCATAATTGTTTCAGAGACGTGTTTACAAGGTCATGAGCGTCCAGTTGAAGCTTTTAAACTGATTATTAAAAGGTTATAAGTAGCAGGTGTATTTGATACGCTTTTTGTTAGGAGGGTATCTGTGGCTAAACCCGACTGCAGCCTGTTTTATGCATTTATGCATGTGGGTATTGGACTGTTTTGGGATCAGTATCTAAAGCCCTTATTTAAATGCAGCACTTTGTAATACCTTTCGGTTTATGCCAATCCACTGAGAGGTTACTGCCAGCCGCGTTGCATGGGGAATTTCCTAAAGGCAGGCGAATGCTAATTCATGCTAATTTCCCACAGTTACATTCATTCAACAATTATTCCCTGAGGTTAATAGGAAACAACCCATTGTTATCGCCTTGACTTTCTGTTGGGATTTCGATGAATAAAAACTACATTTCCATCAGTGGAAGTCCTGTGAATGCTGTTAATACTACAGCACTGCGTATACACTGGACTGTAAGGTGTCATTTGATGTTATGAGTTAAAGATTAAGAATGTATAGCTGAACAGCAGGTTCCTGCACTTTTGGACCAATAAATATGAATGATTTTACTGTGACTGTGTCATTCGCTCTATATTACTGGATAAATAGAAACTGCCAGTTAAATATTAAAGAGATTAATATCGCTATACCTCTAATATTATAGGAATTAATTTCAAGTTACAGTACAGTATGTGTGTAAGTGTGTGTGTGTGTGTGAGTGTGTTACTGTATGCATGCATGCCTGTGTGTGTGTGTGTTTACAGGTTTAGTTAGGCCAAATTTTCTCACTATCATAGTAAAACATCATGACAACCAACTTGTAATGTGGACATTTATCTGGTCCTCATCGAAATAAAAAGGCAAAAATCATGTTTCTTTAAATCTAGTGTTATGAATGGGTTTCTGTAAGGGTTACAGTTAGGGTAGAGTTAGAGGATAGAAGATATCATTAGCCTGATACAAAATCAATGGAGGTCTATAGAATGACCTTGCAAATACGATTAAATGTGTGTGTGTGTGTGTTACTGTAGGTGTGTGTGTTACTCCATGTATGCGTGTGTTGGATTGGCTGACCTTCCACTGGCCACAAGCTACATTTTGCCAGTGGCAACAAAGGGAGCTAATTTGTAATCTGCAAACATTGCTTATAATCTCCGGGTTCTTTATGAGCTGTTGCCTAGCAACAATATGGCACCTTTCTCCATTGAGTTATGTGCAGCTCGCAGTAAAATGTGTCAAACAGAAAAGACAAACTCATATTGTGAAATAAATTGTGTGTGGAGATATGACGCGAATTGATATGGACGCTAAGAAGAAACCAACCCCTCGCTGTATCTGTGAATTCCTAAAACATACAAATTAGGCTTTCCATTACTGACTGCGTCTGTTTGAAGGAGACATTTACATACATATCATCACACGTCACTGGTTGTATTACTAGCTTATTTTAGCCTTGAATAAACATCATGTTTTGATATCGAGGGCTTCCCTTATTATATAATCATTATAGAGTGCTTTTAAATCAAATTGTTGGTGAAAAGATTTTTTTCTGGTCACAGACCAGTAGAAACAGTCATCTGGAAACCACCCACATCACCTGAACACTGGTTTCAGACTGGTTTACACTGGTTTTAAACACTGGTTTAAAAACACTACCCAGCTAATAGGGAATGTTCTCAGAGCATTGGCTAACGCTAACTAAAAAGTGCTCTTAAAGTTATCAAAAAGCGTATTCGCAGTTTGTAAAAATTTTTTTTTAATTATTCATCATATATCGAGAAGATTACTCTTAAGTTGTTAATGAAATGTTTTAAAAACATTACAGATTTTACATTTAATAAACGTTTGAATAACATTCTTATAACCAAACAATAACATAAGTAGAATGTTTGGAAAACTGGATGTTTTAAACATTCCCAGAACAATAAAAATATCATGTTTAATGTTACTTAATGGAAACAAAAGAGAAACGTTCTTAGAATCTAAAATTGTTAAAGACTAAAATTAACGTACCCCAAAAAAAACTTGTTTTCTTAAGCAAGTTTTCTGCTTTGTTTTGCAGAACAGCTGAAAGTCGCTGTGATTTCACTGTTATTGTTATTGTTATTGTTAACACTGGAAGGTGAAGAGGTTTCCTGTTCACCCACTGTCATGATGTGTATGATGAAGCTGTTTGAAAGAACCGTCAAACAATGAAATTAGTCATAAGCATAATGAGATTAAAGCATTCATGAGATATGATCATGTCACACAAATTCACCGAACCGTGCAAATGAATTTTGGTGTACCAAATTGTTTTCGGTGAGGTTTGTGTTTTTGGGAGAAGTGTTACTTGAGTGCTAACAGTTGTGCATGCTAAGCATTGTTTTAAACATTACAATTCTTGCCTTTTGCAGACAACTAGAGATAATCGCTAACGACAGAAGACACACAATCCCAACTTTTGTGTGTATTACAGCCAAAAATGATTGTTAACAAAGTTTTTTTTTTGAATTGGTCGACATGTTGGGACATGCGGAGTACAGTCCAGAGAAAATGTTCTTCTTCCAAAATAACAATTTGTCCGTTTATAGCCACAGAGCCACAGCTGTTTGTATTCTGTTGGACCAATGACAGACCTCATCTCTGATAGAGTTTTGCATCTGCTGAATATAGATCTTGAATTATTAAAAGTCCATTCTGTTGTCCATCTGTTCTGTACATATTAAAGTCCAAATTATAGGCCAGTGGATCTTTTGATGTTATTTTGACCCTGGCATGATTTAATTTTGTTTTGTGTAATCACATTTCAAATATATTAAAAACAGTGTTTTTGAAATGCATGGACTCAGGATGAAAGGACCAGCTCTGGTCCTCATAAATGGCAGTCAGGTACAGTTGTCAACTGCCTCATCAGTATTTCGAACTATCATAAAATATTTTAAAACTAACTTTTTAGACACCTTTAACTTTATAAGACTTAACAACAACTCAAGGAATCGACATTGAAACAACACAAGACATTGAAAAACACTGAGAAAGTTCCACAAATGTCACTGCAAGAACTTCCTTGTAATGTTGAGAGAACTTTTGGAGAACATTAGCCAACGTTCTGAGAACGTTCCATTTGCTGGGACCAGACACGAGTCATTTCAAGGTCAGAACGGAGTCTGTATTAAGTTACACTGTCTAGTATCTCAGCAGTCAAAATGGCTCCAGTCTATCCAGTCAACATTCATTGATGCCTGTAAACTATCTCATGAGGTGCACCAGCGTCTTCTGTTTTAATTCGTCTTTTGATGTTTACTGAATGACTCTAAACTCCTGTGGATACAGATTTTCACTGGCCTGTGCTAATACAGGGTGTCCAGTTGTGCACATACAGTAGAATGTAACAAAGGTGACAAATAAATTAACAAATTAATTTCAAATATTACACATTATTATAGTATTATACGAAATAATGCTCTCTATAAATATATATTATACATACACATATATACACATAAATGTATGTATATGTTTTACCTTTACAGTTAAAATATTTAGGGAGGAAAAAGATCATATGTACAGTATATTGCTCAGGGCTCTTAAAAATGCTGCAAAGTACTTTTTTCAAACCGTCTGAGAGGAACAGTTTAATGACCGTCACAAACACGGGGACATTTTTACGATTCGAAACGCAACCATTACTTCTATCCCCGCCTCATTGTAAGCTCTGAGGAGGTACACAACACAGCTAAAGCGATTGTATTTCATTATTTATTATTGATTACAACCGCATAAGAGCGGCATACACATTTGTGTCCCACAACCGTTCGCTTCCTCTGTCCACTTTGTTGTTCCCCGTGGCGTAACAGGACTTACTCATTGGCCCCTCACAAGATCCTTTGGGTTGTAACCTACTAAGATGAGGCCGACACTTTGTCAGTTCCATCCCAGAATTCCCGGAATGAAGATATTTTCATGTCTGGGTGGATAACGAAGCAACTGAGCCCGGGGTGAAATCAGGGCTCCGTCTCAAACGCACGCAGCCTAACGAGTCATTAGGAGACAGTGCATCAAAAGGCAATCATAACCCTACGTGAAAAAAAATGAGGCCAGCGCTCCGGCTATGACATCTGCAAGGCTGTGTATTAGTGAGTTGGAAACGAATGCTTTAAAGGCCTTGGGGTGCTTTCTGTGTTTTTTGGCTCGTTATGCCTCTTCTATTTCTTTCTTTAATGTGAAGAACTTAGGAACGGGGACATGTGTTGAGATTTAGGGATTTTGCACAGTAATTAGGACAAACATTGTTTGCCGATGTTGAGTTAATGTGACCAGTTTTAAAAAATGGTTTGATGCTAAATTAGTCATAATGTTGTCTTTAAATCAATTGTTTGTGTTTTTAGTTTTACTTCTGTTAAAGGACATCATAATGTGCGGCTTTTGCTAATGATGGTGTTAGCCGTTGTTATGTAACAACCAATTATTCTTTTGTCAACATATGTGGAGACAAAATGTTGCCGTATGTTCTGTACTTGGGATGAGCGCAGCCTGCTGTCAGAAAAATCACAGGATTTTCTTTCAAACTAACTAGCGATGCATGTTTGTTTATATATGTATATAAAACATACAGTCATAATTGTTGTTTTGGAGAAGCCAGGAATGGGGAAGTTTCTGTAGCGCATTTATAGTTAAATGTATATTTTATGTAGCACTTGCTTAAATTGATAAATAGTGTTTTGAAATGGTTCACAAATTGGTCCGCCTGTAATCAAAATGATTTTAAAATTGAGAAGTCAAATAGTGTTTGAACAATGAGAGAGCCAAGCCACCGAACACAATTTGTGTTAAGCTTCTCATTTATTCAGAATTGACCATCTATTAGCCACATTTAGAGTTAAGAGAAATGTAGCTAAACTGAAGTGATTTTCGGCTTTGTTTATTCCTCACGTCGTCCATTAGCCAAAGGTTAGCGTTACGTGCCAGCCCTGAAAGCCGCTAATTACAGTTAGCATCTCACATTGTGAGGTCGTTGATGTTAATGAAAAGTGCAGCCGTGTGAAATTGTTATTAACCCATAAAATTAGATAATTTTCCCAGATTTATGATGATCAGCAGTTTCATCTTTTGTTTTGCCGCTTTCAAATACCGCGGTACCTTTTGTAATCGCACACTTTCCCGTCGCTTACCCTTTATGAGGGAACTTATAAAGATGGGGTGCGACGCTGCTCTGCGAACGGCCTCCAATTCAATTAAACCTTTTACAGCACATCGCATTTTCGGCGAGGTTAACAAGTCAGATCAGCCGTAAAACGTTTTTGCTGTTTCTTCTTACTCATCATTTTTTAGTTCTTCTGCCCGAGGGCGTTGAGAAGTTTCACGATCGGTTACCACAAAGCCTGGCGCCGCGTGTCTCTGGCGGGCTTCTCTCACCTCAGTCACTCGCGATGCTCTATTTCCCCCTGACTACTGAAGGTCAAAATAAACTGGATCATTTAAAGCTGCCGGGGGGTGTACATCACACTTTATTGAGTTCTGCTCTCATACTGACGGCCAATAATGGAATCTGATTCACTTCCCTATTCACTGGCTGCATTCAGTGAGAATCGCATGTTTTTCGGTCTGTGCAGGTTAACCCTATCGTGAACGAGCTTTAGCAGGTAATCACACAAGTCACCCTTGACTTCCTGCTGCTGTGCATGGATTAAAAGATTGAGGTGATGAGAATCTGGGGATTAAGAACACTGATGAGTGGTATGGATGTGTTTGCAGGATGAATCTGAGGGCTCACGATGTTGTGACATTGGCTAATGAAATGGCAGATCTCAAACCCTCGTTTTGATTTCACAAAGTCCCTCTGAGATTGGTGGCAGAAGATCTGTGAGAAACATGCATGGGAAATCTGGTTGTGTTTGCCGCCTTTAATGACTAATTCACTGCCGTGTGCTCGTGGTATGAAATAAAAATTATACCCTTTGGTTATATGAAATATTGAACGTTTTTTGATAACAGTTTTTTGCCAAAACATCCCATATAACATATATTTGTCCAGCTATTTTTAAACAGAAATTAACAATTTTAGGTTGTACAAGCGTTTCCCTAACGTTTCCATTAAGTAAAAAAAAGTTTCAAATGTTATTTTGAATGTCTGTGGAACGTTCGAAACGTTTCTAAGATATTCTATTATTATGTTGTTGCTTCATTATAAGAATGTTATTTAAACGTTTAAATTCTGTAATGTTTTTAACGCTCCACTACCAATTTAAGAATAACATTATTTATATATCATATATAACGTTATAAAAGTTCTGTTCTCATAGTAACGTTAATGTTTTTGATAACTCTGAGCAAACTTTTAGAGAACGTTAGACAATGTTCTGAAAACGGTCACTGTTAGTTGGGATCACATTGGCAGCAGTCGCTGTCACTTACTCTCGTCACGTCAGAGCTGTCTGAACTGAGACGCCACTGACTCGCTGCCGGTGTTGCGCGACTGTTCCAAACACCACGTGTCAGAATCTAATCTAACACCAATCTGTGCCTTAATCTGTTAGACACCTGCAATCCAGTCTCTGCCTCTGGTATAAATCATGAGCTTTGTTTGGTCAAGCTAAATAAAAGTTTCTCTGGTTTATCACTTGAGATTCCCAAACCATTACAGTCAACGACAAGATAGCATGAACTAAATGGCATTTATCTGAAGAATAAACCGGTAGCTGAAGCAGGTTGAATTTTGAAATGAGAGCAGTGAGATACTTCAGTCTCCAGGATTGGTGTCAGGATAGAGCTGATCTCATGTCAGTGTCTTAAGGGACAGTTAATTATCACATTGCATTTAAGAGGACACCAGCTTGCTCTTTTCTAGCATGTTGAGTCTGTTTTTCTCACCCAGTTTTGTATGTTTCTGTGTTTGGTGAAACTGCTAAGATCTTCTAGCAGCTTCTCTTACACCTTGTCCTAACCAGACATGACGCCTGGAATTTTTTTTATTATTTTTTATCCTTGCCGACAGGCGTAACGTCACAAAAAATATATTTTAAAGTCTTAAATCAACATGAAATGTAAACTAAACTTGTTTCATTTCTTAATCCACAGTCCTGGCATTTGTGCGAACAGTTGTTGCATGTGATCAAATAGAAAAATCGATAGAATCACAATCTTTCACCAAAATGACTTTTTGACGACCGTCACCTTTAATATTTAAACCCCTTCAAACTTCTGATTTAAAAATATCAAACTATGCCCTTTCATTATGTTTACATTTCATCTTGTTTTTTTTTTCCAAGTGTCACATTGTGGAGCTCTCTGGTTCACTTGAGTATAAACGATGCTAAGCGTGATAGATGAGATGCAGGATTCAAATGCAGGTCACGACAACATCTGTATAGGAAGAACACTGATAAACACAGAAGAGACAGGAGATGTGTTTTGACACTTTATCTCATAGACCTTGTTCAGATCAAGACATCGCCTCCTTCTGCTGCTCCACACCGGAATGCACCTTTTTCCTTTGCTTTGATTTTTTCCCCCTCTTCCTGAGGCACTTTGATGTTGATGACTTGACTTCCCTTCCATTTCAAACACAGACCGTGATTAACCTTGTAGATGAGACCCTTCTAACAGTTTTACGTTGTAAGAATGTTTCCTTAACATTTGCATTAAGTAACAAAAAGGTGAAAATGTTATTTTGAGTTTTCTAGGAGTGTTCAAAAGCTTTTTTTAAACATTGAATCCTCGGTTGAAAGAACGTTTTTATTTAACACTTTTAAAACGTGTCACTGATGATTTAGGAATAACCTTTTTTATTTATATATATATATATATGATATAAAATGACATATATAAAAAAAAAATCTAGTAATGCTACTGCAAGAACGTTTTTGATGACTTTGACAGAATACGCTACAACCTTGTCAGGTCTGATTCTTGGTGGAATGTTGGTGCTTTCAGACCAACAATACAGAGGGGATGGAGGGCGACGACCCGTTTCCAAACGCTGATGAATGAACTTGCTTGTCTAAGCTCTTTTCTGTCAATAGGGGCCTGGAAGGAAACACTGATCCATTTGAAATCCTCCGAGTTATGAAAATTCTGTTTCGTGAAAAGAGTGTTTTCCTTAGAAGCTCTTTAATGACCCAGTTAGCACAGAGGACGTGAGCTTTGCACTTTCCACTTGCTCGCCAGACTCTCCTGTACAATGACCTGACGTGCAGTCTTATTCTGTGGCTTCCCAGCAAGAGATAGTGGTGAACGAATGGAAGATGAGGGGTTATATTCCAATTGGCCTTGGAAAAATGGGCAATTTCAACCTCATTTAGAGTTTGCTTATGAATCCTTTCAGACGCCTTGAAAAATCGCTCTGTTTAGTAGGACTGAAAAACTCTGATTTTAAAGAAGACCCGAACGGTCCAATGCAGTTCTTCCTGAACACGAGCGATAAAATGACCCAATATTTTGAGTGTTGGGTAGCTGTGCGTGAGTGCAACGGTAATATGCAATTTAAAGATTTCAATATGGACAATTTTAAATATGAATCGCGCTTCTCTGCGAGATGAGCTGTATCTGAAAGTAACAATCACAATCTGAAAGTAATCAGTCGTTAACGTTTTAAATGTGTAAGAAAGTGCAGTAAAAGTGCATTAGTGCTGAAATTGCTATCATTAGTAGTATTTATTTTATTGTGTTATTAGAATGAACTCTTTATACTTAAGTAGGGGGTCAAAAAATGTCACAGTGTCCATTCAGTCTCAGAAATCAAATTCAACACAGCCCGATTCATTCATATACGTTTCCCATCTAGCTGTAAAGGTTATGTGCTCACCTATTCCACCCGTGTCAGTTTATCAAGCAAATAATACGTTTGTCAGCCATGAAAAGCCCCCAGCCCCCGTTGAACTTTAGCCGCACCCCTTTCTGACATTATTTGTCATACAGGGAAATTACACAGTTGCACAGTACCTGAACAGTAGCTCCCAGTCCGACGCAGGGTTACCAGACTGAGTGACACTCCAGACTGCAGAACCACTGGAAAAGATTGTTTCATGAGTTTGGCTGAATATGAAGTAGTTACAGTAGCTTGCCAAAACATGGACAGATTGTGATAATGCATAAATGTGTTACACCTGCAGACAAAACAAAATCTACATGCATTTCCTGCAGATGATATGGATAATATGAGGCTATTTATAAGCACACAAGGTCACATAAGTGCTGGGGGCGGTCTATATAGTAGATTATGTAACAGGCAGCTCAACCATTTCTTTGCACAAACGTAATAATAAAAATAGATTAAATTATGTTTGCACCTTTATCCATTTCTCCAGTGCACATGCTGTGTGAGGAGATTAACTGAAGCCTGTGATTTTATTTCGAGACGATAAGAGAGAGAGCACATTATTTTAGCATTTGCTTGCCCTTCTGTGTGGCCGTGCTGTAGTGCTGCTTTAAAATGTTGCTATTACCTACGTAATTAAGCGCCCATGACATAAGCCCTAAATAATAGATCGTTAACTTGTGAATCCAACCATAGACAACCTGCCTTTCATTAATAGAGGAGGGGCAATTACAGTGACTTAATGAAAAATATGAAAAAATTGTATTAATTATTCTACCATGTGCCTCAGAAGTAACTTGGATGGTAAAAACGAGGCCTGTATACTAACTAGTCCTCAAAATTAATGAGTTAGAGAACTATGTGACCATTAACTTTTACAAACTTTGAAGAACAGGAGTTGGATGTGGTATATATATTTAAAGGGTGTAAAAATAAAAATTAATGTAATTTTTTAATATTGTATAATAAGTGATATAATTACACAAGTAGTAGGAGAGCGTCATTAAATTTTACCTCAAATCAATAACAGTAGAATACTGTAAAAGATATGTTGGCCTAATGAAATGGAAGCTGGAGGTATTGCATTAGATGCTGGGACATGGCTGCAGGGATCTGCTTTCATTCTGCTGCTGGAGCTTCAGTGAGGGTCAGGTCCTGATGTCAGGTGATGCGGTCTGCCTCACAGCTGCCGTTTCAATGTATCAGCTAAGATCAGGTCTGGGTTCTGCCGGGACTTGTCAGGTTCTGTCACACCAGGCTCAGTTAATTGTGACTATATGGGTTTCCTTTGTGGAAATTCCTTTGTGGAAATTGTGAAAAAAGCCTCACCAAGCTGTTGACACAAAATTTGACATGTTTCTTCATCTACATCATTGCAACATCAGCCAATCAGATTGTAGGATTAGGTTTAGGGTCAGTGATAGATTTAGGTTGAGGACTGGGTTAGAAGCTTGTAGATCATTCTTATGAACCTGTTAATTTTCTCTGATTTTAGGGTCAGTTAGGGTTAGGTTTGGGTAATGGATAGGATTCCCAGCTAACAATTTTAGGTTGTAAGAATGTTTCCCAGATGTTTCCATGAAGTATGAAAATAAAGTTACAAAATGTTCATTTGAAGGCTCCAGGGACGTTTTCTAGACATTGTATTAATGTTGTTGCTTGGTTATAAGAACTTTATACATAGGTTCTGTATATAGAGAACCTTTAGAGAATGATAGACAATGTTCTGAGGACAATCCCTGTTAGCTGGGGTTTGGGTACCTTTTGAAGTTGTTCCAGGACCAGCAAGAGAATCGGACCCAGTAAGTTAAAAATCACAGTGACTGTCCACGCAGAGAACTTTTGTGCTGCTTATTTGTCCTTAACAGAGCTTGAAAGAAGAAAAGCTAAAAAAAATACAACTTTGTAAACGTTGTTTTGTGTTCTGCAGAGAACAACAACAGCACACAGGTTTGGAACAACACAAGGGTAAATAATGGCGCGTTCTTTTTTTGGCTGAGCATTTGCTTCAGCCGCTGTGCAGATGGTACTGTAGATTGCAGAAAACAGTGACTTGTGCTGTGTTATTACAGTGGAGAGTGTTTTCTGTGGCTGGATGTGATGAGTCATCATTCCTCAGAAAGACGAGACGTGCCGCAGCGGTTCGGCAGCGTCAGTGCTGAAGTTGTGTGCTGCGTTTCCACACATTTGTCCAGACAGCTGAGAAATGGAAAACATGGACACATGAACCTCGACAGCAGCAGTCGTCTGCATTTGATCATCTTCACGCGTTTGCTCTCGGGTAATAATGTTCTTTTAGCAGCTTGATGGAGCGAGTTTCAGAGCTAATCTCTGTTGTCAGTCGGGTTCGAAAACTGATGTGCATGTTGAAGTTTATAAGATGGGACCTCTATCACGTCTGCTCATTCTTTGCTGATGTGGAGCGATGGATCTTATCAACATCTCCGATAGTCTGGCAGACCAGCACTCGGTTTTGTATTTCTTACTCTGTCTATTGTTAAAAACATGTATTTGGCAAGACATCTATACGTATTGATTTTGAAGGGCCTGTTGAAAAAAGGCCCATTTTTTCCTACAATCTTGAAGAAAATGTATTCTAGACACAATCACACACAATTCCCAGAGATACTTACATAGTGGAACATAAACTTTGCATCTATTACAACATTCTTGGGCACCTTTGGGATAAGCAATGTTATTTATTTGTTGTTTGTTTGTTTGTTTGTTTTCTATTCTGTGTGCTCAAAGATCAACTATTGCTAACATGTTTCAAATACAATCTATTTACCATTTAAAATCTCTGTGCTTCTTAATACCACTGAAAATAAAAAAGAACTCAAAATTTGGCTCAAAATTCGGCATAAGTCACATTTTAAGGAAGTATGTTTAAATGTTAAATGATTGATGTTTCTTTGATCTTCTCCAAATCACTTTAATTTTAAAGTTAAGCTTTCAGTATATGGAGATATGGTGAACATATATAGTCACGTTTATATCACACTGTAAGTAATATATATTGTACTCAAACACTGTGGGTATTCATCGTTCAACTCATTGACATGTTATACAGTATGACAAAATGTCCCTTCAGAAAATGTCTGTCAGAATCACACCTCAGAAAAGCTCTTCCTTGAACTCTAAATATCATCACAGATCATCACTGATTGAGCGAGCTTATCTCTGGGCTGTTCGGTTTACACTAAAGCAAATGTAAGTCCATTCAGATATCTTCTGGATTCATTCATCCTGGGTAAATATCACCCCCTCTGCGTGGCACTGTACAAAACTAGATTTTTACATTTAACCCTGTTGAAAAAACAGCCAGCCTAAGCTGGTTTTAGCTGTTTTTTTTTAAGCAGGGAGCTTTGTACCTTCATAGCGTGTTATGGGTGGTTATGACCGCTTTGGACATTGGTGATGCACTTTGGTAAGTTTTGTTGAAAGTTGACATTGTTTGGGATTAATCAGATATCTAAAGATAAGCTGCAGAATCTTTTGTGACTAAATGAATGGCTATTCAAGGAAACAACCAATAGCAGTCCATTATCACCTTTTATTCCTGCCATAATCAATAGTCAAGCACATTATAATTTATGATCAATGCCATTTTTAATTGAATTTAGATGAAGCCCTTTTAATTCTCTTTGATCTATGTTTCTACCACCCAACCCTCCCTCCTCAGTGAGTCATAATAGTTTCCCATGTTTCTGTTAAATTTGGCCTTTTGTTCCAGACAAATTGGCTGGATTCATTTAGCTGGCAAAACCCGACAGTGGAACCATTAGCGCTCCAAAGAACCTCGACTTAGACTGTCATTAGTCACTGAAGAAATGCTTAATCACTCCACCCTCTGTTATCGATTTGCCATTAGATGGTGACTATTTAAAGCAACCCTTGTTCAGGAATCCAGGAGTCACCAAACAACACCTCTTTATCTCAAAAGTCAGCCAAACAACCTTGAGGTTCTGTGTCCCAATGACCAAGTGTGTTACTCTCGGAGAAACTTTGTAGAGGTAGATTTGATGCACTTAATTCCTTCTATTCTGACAGAGAGTTGCCAGCGTTGTAGTCGCCAGAGGCTTTAACAAAGTCCCTTTAAGGAAGTCTCTGCACTCTGCTGCCATCTTTGCAACTTCACCAGGCAGTTGTGTGGGTCAAATAAGACCAAGCTCTGTCTGCATTCATGGGGGGAAACGCATATCTCCAAAATCTTGGCTCAAAAAGTTACCGTGAAAACAAATATTGCCGACCTGTTAAACATGACATCAGCTGTGCCATAAATTCTGTTTTATGTTTTAATTGCTCATATGTCTGTTCTGATTAAGTTGCTACAGTGAAGGATAAGACAATCCAAAATGTGAATCATAAAATGCATCAAATAAGAAGCTTTAATAACTTTTAAAAAGGGGGACAAAGTGTTTCCATCTTTTGTCTTTGTTGTTCTTCAAAGCTGTGCATTCAATCAAGCTGTATTTTGCATATGGTTTATATTTACGGCCAATTGTGATTTCAATGTGATACAGAGTTAGTCTCTTAGAGCACGTACAGTATGTACACTCAAAGCCAAAGCTACTGAGCATGAGAAAAAATGACAAATCAGCTTCTGCCTCACTCCATTTGACTTTATTTGTAGCACACAGTGTACAGTTTCTGTTTAGCACACTGGCATTACGTGGTGCAAGTATAAGCTATCTGAAAAGCAAGCAGTTTATTGATATCTAGACACAGCCCAGCAGGCAACTGTATTGACAGATGGTTTCTCAAGGCCATGTGTAATGGTTTGCCTTTCCACATACAGATTTCGATTGAGACAAATTTAGGTAAGACAATGACACACTTTTTATTTGTATGTTGCCGGCGGAGCAAGTCAGCCGCGTGTGGTGCATGTGATCGATGGAGAAAGCTTTGATTGGACGAAAAATTCGGTCCTTAAAATAGCTCTGAACGCGTAGCACGTTGCACATACATCAATCAGCATTGGGGGCATGTTCCTCATCTCAATCATTGTAAACAATCAACGTTTAGGTGCGTGTTTTAGTTGTCCCACGTCACTCCAGCCCGTCATCTGATAACACAAACAAATGAATATTCATCAGGGTTCCATTAATCACAGAAGCAATCTGTCCTTGAGAAGCACGGCGAGATGAGTTATTGCTTCTGTTCGACACCAACACAAGAGCGTCAGTAAACGCCTGCAGTTACTGCATTAGATCCCTGTGGCGTGTGGATCGCCTGAAAGCGCGCGCAGGACAAACATGATAAGGACGCTGCAGGACGTAAGTGTGTAGGTTTCAGAAGGCTATAAAAACGTCTGATTTAATGTGTTTTATTTAAGCAGTTAAATGTTCCGCCGCACAATCTCCTCATTCATAAAATATGTTATTCAAGCCCGGCAAATACCGAAGGGTCAGAGATTTTAACGGCTGGTGATTAATCCCATGTCTGTTGATGTGCGCGGTAATTCCATACCGAGAACTTCTCTTTCAGACCAGCTTTAAAAAGTTAAAAGGGTCAGATCATACATTTATTATTACTGTTCTTTTATTTAAGCCATAATTTAGGGGTTGTTCACCTTGCATCCAGTTTCGATTGGGTTTTAAATTCACACCGCTGTGAATTTGACCCTTTTGTGCTAGAGGGGAAGTTTTGGGTTGTTAAAGTAACAGTGCAGTATTTAATTTCATAGAAATATAAAGCAGTCATGTCTTTTCTTTCAAAAGATCCAGGTCGTACGAACTCTACACCGTTGCTGTTCTGTATGAGGGTTCTGGGTGCAGAATGCATCACTGTCTCTTTTTGGACAAACGTTGGTGTAATTGGCAGCCCGGAAATCAAATTGCGACTTCAGTTCTGCTCCGGGTGTTTTTGAGCAGCTCTTAGAATAATTGTTCAAGAAAATTGCAAAACTGACCACAGAGAAAAATGAAAACCTTAAGACACAGTATGAGGCCTTTAGGCGCCTTTCAAAATGTAACCTGGCTCACAGGAAGCATTCTCAGAACGTTGTCTAATGTTCTCTCAGAGTTAACAAAAATGTTCTTGCAGTAACGTTAGTAGAATATTTTATGTTGTTTATGTTGTGTACATTTTTTTAAGTGAGTTGAATGTTTTAAAAACATTACAGAATTAAAGTTGAATAACGTTCTTATAACCAAGAATGTTCCTGGAATGTTCCTGGAATGTTCAAAGTCATGTTTTTGTTACTTAATGGACACATTAGGGAATTGTTCTTACAACCTAAAACTTGTTAGCTGGGAACACATTATATTAAAACAGCCATATCCCACAAGAGGCCAGCAGTAGTGATTTTAACACGCGTAAGAGCAGTGTTTCTAAAACGAATACAACGGCAGTGTCGTAAAAGATACAAATGTTCCATAAAGAGTTACATTTATTATTAATAAGGACACTCGCAATAAAGTTTTTCCACCATGTAATATTGTTTATTAGCCCGGCAGATCCATTCTGGTGGGACCCATGACAACAACAAAAACAAAGATGCTTTAAAAATGAAAGCGTAAAAGCAATCAGCCACATGATTGTGTGTTATTAGCCTAGCAAAACCTTTCAGCTGTTAAAGGGGAAGAGGAAACACTTTAACCTGATTGGCTGTTGAAGTCAAAGGCTGCCAGTGAGTATTTTGGCAGAAATTCATCTGTCACTAGAAACTAGCGATGTTAGCCAGTGGCCAACATGAACAGCTTGCGTGACAAAAGTTAAGTGTGACTAAATTTAATTATTGGCTACTGAGCACATTAAACTAGTGAAACTCGAGCCAGCTAACAGAGAACGTTCTCAGAATGTTGGGTAACATTCTTTCAAAGTTCTCTCAAAGTTGTCAAACATTTTCTTGCATTGTTTGAAAACTTTTTTTGATGTTATATATCACATCAAAAACGTTCCTAAGTTGTTAGTGAAACGTTTTAAGGAACTTAAAAAGGAACTTTGTGAGAACTTTTAGAGAACGTTCTAAGAGCGTTCCCTGGCAAGGGAAGACAAGTCTGCTGCTAATTGAACTATTCATCATAATTTCTCGATATTTGATATTCGTAAACTGTTTGTTATGAGCAGAACTTCAGGCTGATAGTGTTGTGTTCTCTTTAAGAGACGCCACAGGTCTGCACTGACATGTGCTGAGTGATTTATTGTTGTTCAGGTGTGATATAGCGACTGTGTCCTCCGTTTGTCCTCAGTAAGTGAATGATGTCAAAGCTCTGTTTTATTTACACGCATGCTTTAATGAGTCTGCAGACCTAAACACACACTGACCTCGGAATGACCTGATCTTTCCTTTCTAATCATGTCCTGAATATGAAGCGAGCTTTCATTTCCTGCTCATGTACTGAAGGGCTGAATGTAGTGGATGCATTATTCAGAACAGTGAACGTTATGTCATGACATTAAAGCATCTCATTGGGTCATTCCTGTTGACATCCCTCTGACCTCTTTGACTGAAAAAAGTAAGTTTTTAAATAAATATGTCTACTTGTTTATGTTATGACAGATTTTGTTAAAATATCAAGTCAAAGACCAAATATCAAAAAAAGACCAAGGTCAAGGTATTTTACCCTTTTTAACCCTCAAAGCTGCAATCCATAACTTTTTTTTGGGGTTAAAAATAAACAAAAATCAGTTATTGAGCAAAAACATCAGATCAGTGTTCAACACAATAGCCTTACTGATTTACAGCAAGTTTATAATGATTTAAAATGTGGACTGTCAGGTCCAATTTCCCAGGAAATGTCATTTGACTTCAATGTATGTAAAGAAAGGTATGTAAAGTAACCTGCAATTTCAAACAGAGGTGGTGGTAGAGAGGCAAAAGTTATGGATTGTAGATTTAATGAACTGTGCCAAATAACAATGAACAGAACGGAAGTACAGCGCTAACAGTACTCGGTAAAGAGTGCAGTTCACACAGGCTGTCAACAAGCTCCATGGTATTCAATACCGTTTTCCTTTATACTTGATATTTAAGCATCTTTTAAAAGTTTTAGAGAACCGCACAAGGATGTTGTGCTTTATTTTCAACTGAATTTGCATCTTAAAATATGGTAAACACAGTTGATTGACACATGCAGCAAACGTGCATTGACACTAAACATTCTGGGCATGTTTCTGTAGATGTTTCCATTAACCACAGCAGGAACATCAGAAGCAGGACTCACTCACAGCTGTCCAGATGTGTCATTTCCATTCTGTTCCATACGTATGTCAGAGCTTCGAGCTCTTAACTAAATGAGAGCTACTGGATTTTCACAGTACACAAATCTGCGGGCTTGCCTTCATCCAGTCCTCCGTCACCCTATCTGTATATTTCTTCATTCTCTCTGGCCAGTCCAGTGTCACTGGCCATTTACCAGCGTAATGCTGTAGTTATTTGTGGAAGCCAAACAAAAGAAAGTCCACTGATTTGCATTGACTGCATGTGTGCTTTTCCTGAGGTTTCTAAACTGCTGTCAGAGAGCCGCACACATTAAAGACTGAGTGATGCAATGTCACGCAACTGAAAATTGTCATTTAATGCTTGTACTGAGGAAAATAGCTGTGTAAATAACAAAATGACACACTCTGACAAAAAGCATATTTTTGAATGGTTAGTTTACCCAAAATTAAAGGTTTTGTCGTCATATATTCACAACAAATGAAGAATAGTTTGTTTGTCTTTAAATAAAAATGTCAGCATCCATTAAACAAAATGCATTCTGATTTCTGGAATGTTTATACGACTCATTTTACAAAAGTGCATCTTGAAACGAAATCAGTCACAATATTTTCTTGTTGGTGGTTGCTAATTTTGATGTAAAGTTGATGTCTTGAAACTTTTTCATAAATAATTCAAACAGTTTACAGTACTATGCCGAAAATCAATATAAACAATAGCTTGCAAGAGGAAAACGAGCTTGTTTCAAATCAAAACTGCTCAAAAGAGTTCTTACATGCACTGTTAAAATGTCTATTATTCTGAAATGTAGATTTGATTTGTTTGTTTAGCAGCGTTTTTAATGTCATTTTGTTGCCAGATCTGTTGTGGTCTATGATTAGAGAGAAAAGCTGCACAAAATTGTTGGTGTTCCAACAAATCTGTCAGTGGTCAGCCAGTCATCCCTCTCCTTTCTAACCACAGTTTATGACATTTTTTTTCTTTTAAGATGGCAGATAAAAAATAATTTAGCCGACAGATGTAATACTAGCCTGAAAGCCAGAGAAACAGTTTGCCGCTTCTGCTTGAGCTACTGTAAAGGTATTGCTGTAATTTCTGGTCAAAGACCCTCTTTTCAAAAAAATAAGTGAGTGGCCGGGGGGCTCCTGTGGTGTGACTGCTATTTGAGATTTCTCTGAGGCATTGTGAGGTGCTGCTCCCGGCTCTTCAGCACGTTCTTCTCTTTACATCATGTTTTTTTTTCAGAGCCTTGGACGGCTGCTGTACTGTAGAACACATTCAGATTTCAATTCACGCCGGGCAATTTTCCTCTTGGGAAAGCATCAGAATTGAAATGGACATCGCTTTCAGAGTTCTATATTCTTCAGCAAGTGCTGAAGGTTGTTTTGTACAGCCGGGAGGCGTCGAGGCAGAATTACACCGTAAAGGTCCAGCACGTAAATGTATGTTGGAGAGTAACGCATTATAAAGAGATAGCGGCATGATTTGTGACTGCTGACTGCATGTGGGTTCAATGGATTAGCATAAACACACACTGTTTTCTGTCATTCTGGCAACAGTTTAAAAACAAAACAGCTTTTCCTTTGTGTGAAAAGAATCCAGTATGAAATCCATTCTCTCTTTAAAGCCAAGAAGACTGTAAATCATTCGTGCTTGCTTTCCCTCGAGTCTTGCCAAACAAAATAACATTTTATTCGTCCATCCATCAGCTGCTTCCCAAATTGAATTACTGAGGTAAAGCCTGGACTGTTAAGAAGCTTCGCTGCCTGTTATGTTTTTCCATCATTAGACATCTGTAGTAATGGCGCATTGTCTCAAGACGACGCAGCATAATTCCGTGTTCTAACTTTAATCTAAATAATTCAACAAGCACCGTAAAGACATAAACGAGTACACAAACACAGACACAAAGGCTCTGTCGAGGGCGTTCAAGTGCACACTTGTGTTGAGCGTACTTAACCTGCCCTCTCGCATCGCTGTGGGGGTAACAGACCTCAGGTGACTGAAGTAGTTGAAGTTCCCTTCAAATGTCTGTGCCATAGAAGACGGCATGTTAAGATTCAGGTTGTGGTTTGTTTCAAACTCTTGATTTAAAGAAAAAACACAGCAATTATATTTTGCATCAAAAAATGAACCCCATTCTTATGACTTCTAAAACCTCATTACCATAAAGCAGTCATTTTGAGATTTCTGTTGTACTTTCAGTATTTTTGTTTATGGTTCCTAATGTAATTCTATTCTTAGCAGAACAGAATTGTAATACACTCAAAACAATATAGTACTACAAAAATGATATATTTAAATGAGGGGAAGCAATACACAATGGATACATTTGCATAATGCATCATTCTTTTGGACCTAAAATAGGCTTCATTTTCTTATTTTTCTTCTATATAATTTGATATGTCTGTCTTTTGATTTTGGGTTGAAGGGTTTTGTGAGGCAGCGTTGTCTAGTTTATCTGGACTTGGATGAGTCCAAAACTTCAGTACTACAACACCTAGTGAGCTGGACTCGGAGGAGCTGGATCTGACTCGCTGTTGTGAAATTCATACACAACTGTACCACCCTGTGACTAATTAAAATCCAATATCAAATTAGATGTTCCTAATGAATTTGCGTGATGGATGCACATTATTTAACCACATATAACAGTTATGAATATATGAGCAATATTACAAAGTATTTTTACAATATCTCAAATGAACCACATAAAGCCCATTGATTTACACTCTCTGAGGTTCATACGTATACCCAGCATGTCTGATCCAATATACAAAATCTCTCTGTCCGTCGGCTATTAAAAGAAGCTTTGAATTTCATTTTTCAACTTAAAAGACTCCCCTGAGCATCAAAACAGTCATTTAGTCTGACCTGGCACGACCCGCAGGCTGGAATATATTCAAAGACAGAAAGATCCAACTTTTTTCCTGTGAATATTCACCTAAATTATTTGGTAGTAGCAGTTAACCAAGCCACAGTTTACAAAACGTGTAAGAAGTCTGAAATATGTTTTCCGAATTAAATAAACAAAATAATGCACTAACCAGAAATGCATTGTGCCGTCTTGAACGATTGTCCAGTTTCACTTTATCTTCCTCTGTTTGTGCTACAGACAATAAATGATAGCTGAAATCATGGGGCTTTTTAAGGAGTGTAGCACTGGTTTTAGCATAAGTCCTTACCTTATAGGGCTCATACATATTCATAGAGACTGAAATGTTGTAGAGACTTTTAGTTAGTGTATACTACAACATTACTTTTAGTTAGTGCTGTAGAGGCATTTAGTTAGACCAGTAAACAAACACCTACAGCAGCAAACGCACAAGTAGCACAAGTAGGTGCAAGCCACAACCCACACAGAAGTCCTTAGAAGCCACCACATAGTATCACCATGACAACCACCCACAACAATCCAACAAGGTGGCTTTGAGTTCTGCAGTCAAGCATCACTTATATTTCTTTACAATGGTATAAAACACCTAGTTATGGTAGGAGATCAGTGTTTGGTTGGGTCAGAGAATGATGCCACCTGTTGGGACCACCTGTTTCTCCAGGTGCAGGGCAGCTGTTGAAGAATATTCAAGGCTACAGTTCAGAACAATGCCATCCTGTCTCGTTCTGATTTAATGCTCTTCCGATTGGACAAGTAAAGGCTGTGCCCAGAGTCCTTGTGCCGTTGCGGGTCAGATGTGGCTCATTCTGATTGATTAGAGGTGAAGGGTTGAACATTTACTGTCATGTGTTAATGCTCCTCATGGTTATCTTTGGAAAAGACACCCACAGGCCTCCTCTGGATATTTTTGCACCGACCTTGCAGTTGTTTAATGGACATCAGTATAAATAAATGTATATGTGGAAGCCTTGATGAGTTTTGTCAGTGTAAGTCTTTCTTGGGGTCACATTTTTCTTCGCAGGCCCTCCAGATTTATTGCTGTTCTCGGTAAATTTGAGCTATGGATGTCTTTAAATGTTTATTGAGAAATCATGTAAAAAAACAGGGTGAGTTCATGTAAATATGTGCATTAACGATCAATAAATATATTTTAGTAAACATTTCTCCTCAGAAAATCCAATGGTGATTTGTGTTTAAGGAAATGTGGAGTTGTTTCTTTCTAGGCAAATCAAAATCTGTGACTTTTGAAATACGAGCTCTTCCATAAATGAGTAAGATTTATGTAATTGAAGTTTGCCAGAGACAAACTGCCCATTTGTGACCACAAGCTTCCATTAGTACGGTGTCTGGTTATTGCAAACAGAGTCTGCAATCAGAAACTGAGGGAAGAAGGTACCTGAAAGTTGAATGAGTTCAGCCAACGACAGCTTGAAGCTTTAATGCACTTCTGTTACGCAATACGATGTTTTTCTGATAGCATCACAAAAGACCTCAAACTCACTTTTAAGTCTGGAAACTTATCTG
Organism: Botia kubotai; assembly: GCA_036877585.1. NCBI lineage: Eukaryota > Metazoa > Chordata > Actinopteri > Cypriniformes > Botiidae > Botia > Botia kubotai. The sequence continues at coordinate 2,780 of JAZGTI010005012.1, read as the reverse complement.
ACATAAAGACTTCAGCCTATTATTTTAGGTCTTGTATTGTATTATCGGTGCTTGCTAAGACAGTTTTGCTGTTCCTCGCACTTAATTTAGACACGTAACCTGTCTTGTGTTATATCAAAGTGTGCATTTTGTTCAGCAGAGATATGCTAGTACTTTTCTTGAGATTTTTGCCTGGTAGGCGGATGATAATGTAGTGAAAAAAAACCCCGAGGATATTGTAGAGACGTAGGAGGGTTTAACTTTTAACTTTGGGCAGTAATCTGCTAATCAGCTACCTAGCAACCACCCAGAGCACCCTAGCAACTGCTTAGCGATGTGCTAAAAACACTCACCGCACCTTAGCAACTCCATAGCAATGCCTTGGCAAACACCCACAAACGTTACAGTGAGCAGAACGACACTAAAGCTACATTTTAAAGTAGGTTTAAAGAGGCCGTCACCTCGGCCAGCGCAGGAAAACAGGGGAGAGTGGGGTCATTAACTTTAAATACACGCTGTTCTAGGACTTTCAAATGTGCACTGTGACTTATTCTAATTCTATATCACAGTCATTAGTAAAAATGACTGGGCTGTTCAGAGCAGCCCCACGCCAGCCAGAGTCGTCACCATCTGTACTTTAGACCCTGACTTCCCTCAATCACCCGTCTGCTGAGAGCCAGACACCAGCTAATGAATGTTGAATGTCTGTTTGTTGACAATCCATTTGGCTTTTAATTAAACTTCTAACTGTCCGCTGAGCTCCCCTCAGATCTCTCCACTTCTCATTTCAGTGTGTTGGTATCTCACAGCTTTGAACAACAGGGTTTGAACAGCACCTATTATAAAAATGTTATGTTGAAACTTCTGGGAACGTTCCAGATGTCCAGTTTTTTAAACGCTGTTTTTAACGTTATTGTTTGTATTAGAACATTATTCCATTTTTTTTAATTCTGTAACGTTTTTAAAACGTTCCACTCGCTACTTAAGAATAAGGTATTTAAGACAGATGATGCATAATATTACAAAGTCCCGCTAACATTGCAAGAACATTTTCATTAGCATGCGATAGAAGTACTGCGATAGTTCCTCATTGATGACTGGTCTAAAAATAACCACGATTAATAATTTCCACCCAACATGAAGAAGCTGTTTAATGGTATTCGTAGTTTGCCTTTTAATTGCTCCCAACAATCTCCTGCCATGCTGTGTGGACTCTGTGTGCACTTTTCATAGCCTTTGAGTTCGGTTTGATGGCACCAAAACTGTTTGTTCTTTAAATAAACATGGTATGTCTTCTCTTCTATTGACCTAGTTTTAATGCAACATCAAAAAGTAGCAATAATGAGTTGCGAAAACAGTTTCTCTTGATTATGAGGGAAAATCGGAGATGTAAACAACTAAATTCATAATGACATGAGGCAATTATATATCCGCATAGATTTTAACACTTAGCAACCACGTCGTATGCCAGCGTATAAATGCAAGAGCCTGCGAGAACGTTACCGAGTGAATGCGTGATGGAATTTGCTGAGAAAGCAAAAACACTGAGTGAAGAGAGATGGAATCATTGCCGTGTGCGCAACACGCATTTTGTTCTGCATTGTACTTAATTTATCACTGCATGACTGCTGAGTCATCAACATTCAGCTCAATCTTTCGCTGTAACTTTCCTGCAGCACGTTTCCTAAATTGGAATGCACTGTAAGTGCATGCGGATAACAGCATCTGCCAAATGCACGTAAATGTTCATTAAATGCATTTACTTGCAAATGAACTGGTGATGAGGTGTACCTGAAATGACTGTTAATATAAGAGTAAATGTTTAATCTAACAGAAAATTATTTAACTGTGAAAATCATTTCAAGCGACTATAAAATGATGAGCGCGATGTTTAAAACCTTCAGTGTTAGTGAAGTGTGACGGAGAGAGTTTTTAGTGGTATTAACGTATTAAGGCAGTAAAGATCTCGCAGCTCCTGACGGCACTCAGAATGTTCCTCCGCAGATTCCTTCAGAATTCAAACACAGTCTTTCTCAAACGTGTGCATTGTTTCCATCTTGCTTGCAGATGAGAACGCTGTCCTGGGCCCTGTGTCAAACGGCGCCCACGCGGACCCTCTGTGGTATCAAATACATCTCATGCTGATGTGGGTGTAGCGTCGGTCATTGGAGTGCAATTTTATTTGAAATAATACTAATAGGAGAAAAGTGTCCAGTGGATAAATGAAGATGCACTTTGGCGGTTTTCCCTCTTAACCAGCACAAAAAAACCCTCAAAATGAAAGTGTGCGAATTTTTTGACCCTACCAAAACTTTGGTGCCCATTTCTCTCTGGTGTTTTGTGTAGGCAACATCCTGAGTGAACCCTCGGCCCCTTGCATGTTACAAGTCGATGCCTGTACGCTGTATATTGACCCCACTGGCTGGATGTTCTGCAGTGATTCAACTTAATAGTGTTCACTTGTGCGTTGTGCATATTCACTGTGACGGCTGATGCGTGTGGGACAGCTGGCTTTATGCTGATGAATGTTAATCAATGGAACACTTACTAAACTGTACCCTGTTCTCTGTGTTCCTACCGGCCGCTGTGAGACTGACAAATGGAGTTTGGCATTCTGTCTCATTTAAATGCACAGGCTTTGCGTTTAGCAGTCAGCCTTTGTGCGTATTTACTCCAGAGGAGGTTATTAATATGTTCGAGTGTCTTCTCCCGGGTGATGTTTGCTTAAAGAACACGATAAGTGTTTCCTCTCTCGTGATGTAAAAATCGACCGGCCCTTCCAGCTGTTGACTGCGCAGAAA
>JAZGTI010005011.1:0-26546 GCA_036877585.1 Botia kubotai | reverse complement strand
TGCGGCAGTCCTGTGGGCGAAAATGCCTTGTTGATGCTAGAGGTCAGAGGAGAATGGGCCGACTGATTCAAGCTGATAGAAGAGCAACTTTGACTAAAATAACCACTCGTTACAACCGAGGTATGCAGCAAAGCATTGGTGAAGCCACAACATGCACAACCTTGAGGCGGATGGGCTACAACAGCAGAAGACCCCACCGGGTACCACTCATCTCCACTACAAATAGGAAAAATTGGCCCCTTAGTGCCAATTGGGCATCGTTTAAATGCCACGGCCTACCTGAGCATTGTTTCTGACCATGTCCATCCCTTTAAGACCACCATGTACCCATCCTCTGATGGCTACTTCCAGCAGGATAATGCACCATGTCACAAAGCTCGAATCGTTTCAAATTGGTTTCTTGAACTTGACAATGAGTTCACTGTACTAAAATGGCCCCCACAGTCACCAGATCTCAACCCAATAGAGCATCTTTGGGATGTGGTGGAACGGGAGCTTCGTGCCCTGGATGTGCATCCCACAAATCTCCATCAACTGCAAGGAGCTATCCTATTAATATGGGCCAACATTTCTAAAGAATGCTTTCAGCACCATGTTGAATCAATGCCACGTAGAATTAAGGCAGTTCTGAAAGTGAAAGGGGGTCAAACACCGTATTAGTATGGTGTTCCTAATAATCCTTTAGGTGAGTGTATGACCGTTTAGTCTGCATAATATATTACCTGGGTTTCTCCTCCTTTGTTTTCTATGTGTCTGTCTGTGTGTGTGTCTGTCTGTGTGTGCTATGTACTCTGCTTTAAAGATATCATTCATGCTGCTTTGAAACAATGAAAATTTGTAAAAAGCGTTATATAAATAAAGTTGACTTGACTTAAAGTAGCACTAGTAGAGCGCTTCAACCACAAAAGGAGAACAAAAATAAATTGAGACTGTCATGAGCTGTCTATGTGCTATGATATGGTCTAAATCCTGAAAGTCCTCACAGATGTCATTTTTTTCCACGAAAAAACATAGCTGTAAACCACATTTTTAAGTATTTTTGAAATTTGTCTGTAATTTACTAGTTCCCTGGGATCAATCAACGTTTTTTTAATAAGAGATCTAATAACAGCCAGTTTAAAAGACTTTGGGACATATCCTTGTACTAACAATGGATTGATAATACTAAGAAGAGGGCCTGTAATTTCAGGAAGCATCTTTTTCAACAGGCTGGTACGTATAGGATCTAGAATATATGATGTTGATTTGGATGATTTAATCATTTTTGGCAATTCTTCCTTACCTAAAGTACTTAAGTGAACTATGACGTGGACTATGATATGTATCTGATGCGACAGTATGGCAGGTGGTCGCATGGTTATAATTGTTCTCTGACAGTATCAATTTTGCTAGTGAAGAAATTCATAAACTCCTCACTACTTTGCTGTTGACCAACGTCTGAAGCAGTTGATGTTTTAGTTATTGTTAATTTAGCCACTGTGCCAAATAAATATCTAGGGTTGTGTTGGTTTTCATCTAAAAGATTTGAGAAATAGGTTGACAAGATTTTTTGTAAGGTCTTCCTGTAGGTATCCTACAGGAACCCTATCCTTCCATGCAATATGGAAAACCTCTAGTTTTGTGTGGTTCCAGCTACGATTTATTTTCCGGGCTGCTTTTTTTTGAGGAGGGAGTATGCTGATTATGCCCTAGTTGTAACGGGAAGGGCCGGTTGTGTTTGTGATAAAAACAAACAATGGGACACGGAACTAAACAGTTAACAGTATTTAATGAAATAAACACACACACGAAACAACACAAACACTAATAGAAGGCTGCGTATAGGCGCTAATAGAAGGCGGCTCACGTATAGATGAATGGGGTGATGACAAGTGCAAACAGCAGTGAAACATAAAACAAACCACAACTAACATAAAACAGGTCCAGGGCAATAGAATCCAAAAAGGGTAATCCAAAATCATAGTCCAAATACACAGTCCAATAATCCAAGAAACCGGGAGAACATGAGAGGAATAATTACTATACAAAAACCAAGGAATAAACACCGAACATGTTATGTTATGTGAGTGATCTTATGTTTAGGAGCCCAAGTATTAGGAGATGTTTTTGTTCTCTTTTGTCGTCATTTTCTTTTTAAATCAAGATAAGGCTTTGTCTAGATCTTGCCTTACCATTCGGGGCACAGACAGTCTCTATTGATTTGCCTATACAAGCGTTTTTATTTGTTAACTGAGCAGAATAACAACAGCTATAAGTAGAAGCTAAACTTACTTGTTAAAGTGTGTGTAGTGTACAACCATAAGATCTGCTCGAAGTTCACTGGGGTACAGGCCATCACGACGATAAAACCTTCATTTAGTGCAAAAAGTCTACTGAACCTATCATGTCCTTGTCGGTTTGTGGGAAGTGGTCAAGACACGAACCTTCCCTGTGGGCAATTTTTAGGATTAGGCTCCTAAAATCCTTATTCAGGATTTCTAACTGTGTCAGCCTGATGCCGTCCACCCCTGCATGCAGCACGACAGCACCGATGCTCTTGTGCAGCAATGTAGAGAACATAAAAAGTTAGTTTTTATGTTAGCATGAGGTAGCATAAAAATGCCAGACGATGGAGTCTCCGATGACCACGGCATCGCGTTCCGTCTTGTGGAGGGGCACAAAGCAGTTGTGGGTAGCGACACACCACCAGTGTGTCAGCACCAGGGTGAGATTCACGTGAGCTGGTTATGTACCGGCCCTGCACATAAAGATAGACATGTAGAGGTGGCTGCAGTGTTAACTTCAAGCCGTAGACTTACCACAGATCTGGTTTCATCCGCATAAGATGTTTCCTGCATGGTTTTCTGCTCTTGCAGCTGGGCCTGCTTTTCGAGAAGTTCATTGATCAGCTTCTCCACTTTCTCTAGCTCCAACCTTACCGTTTGCAGCTTGAACGAGTCATCACTTGCACTCAAGTGTAAACACACATCCGAAACATTCATCATTATAACAGAATAGGCAGTATTTTTCTGGTGACTCAGGGATAGCGACGCAAAGTGTGATGGGGTGATAGCCGAATGCGAACAAGAGGCGCTAGCAAGCTATGGATAGTAACAGGAATACGGAGGACTAGTTGTATTAAAGCAGTCTGAAAAGCATATAATGTTGGAATACTGTCAGATCAATATGGAAACCAATACAGTAACATTTAGTAAAAATTGAGTTATTATATGGAACAAAAAATATTTTTCAGCTCAGACCACACTGCAAGGTTCTTTAGAAAGACATGGTTTTAAACAGAACTTTTATAATTGTAACGAATGCTCAGAAGCAATAGGATCCATCTGCAGTACTTTAATGGCGTGGTCAACAAGATAACACAATCACAATGGCAGGCAGTAAACAATCAGAAACGTTAAACAAGCTCAAGGTCAGGGCAGACAGAAAACAATCGTAATACTTTAAACAGGCAGGGGTCAAAAGGCAGGCAGAGAACAATCGGAAAACAGGTAAACAATCAAAAAACGGCACACAGAATATCAGTAGAAATGAACGCTCATGAATGCAACCGGGGTTAACAAGACCTCGCAAAGAAACAAAGAATGAGTCCAGATTAAATATGGTAGTGGTGATGGTTGTCAGGTGTGATGATGGGAAGTAATCAGCGAGTAGTGGAGGATGATGGGAAAGGTACCACAATACGGGGGGGTCTGTTCCTCGGGTGCTTCCTCAGTCTCCCTCTTCGGAGCGGCAGCCGGTTTGAGTAGAGACATGTGAAAAGTGGGAGAAATTCGATAATTAGTGGGTAGTTTGAGTCTAAACGAAACAGGAGTGATTTGTCTGAGAATTTGAAAAGGGCCTACATACCTTGGTCTTAATTTCTTGCATGGTAGTTTGAGTCTTAGATCTTTCATGGACAACCATACCCATTGACCCGGAGCATAGGTGGGACCTATTCTTTGACGCAAATTTGCTTGTACTGTCTGTCTCCTGATAGCATGAAGGAGATGATTGTGCGCTCTGTCCCAGGTCTCCTCGCTTCTCTGCAGCCATTCAGTAACAGCCGGGAGCTCAGTGGGTTCACCAAACCAAGCAAATAACGGAGGTTGAAATTCCAGAACACACTTAAAGGGAGTGATTCCCGTTGCTGGTTTGATGAGGGAGTTCTGAGCGTACTTAGCCCAAAACAGATATTTGCTCCAGTCATTCTAGTTAGTTTGACAATATGACCTCAAAAACCTGGTGATTTCTTGATTGAGATGCTCTGTCTGTGCATTAGATTGAGGATGGTATCCTGAAGTTAAGCTGATGTTGATGTCCAGGCCCTTGAAACAGGTGGACCAGACTCTAGATGTGAACTGTTGTCCTCTGTCAGATACGATGTCCTCCGGTAATCCATAAAACCTGAAAACTTGGTTACACAATAGTTCTGCGGTTTCCATAGACGTGGGTAATTTGGGAAGAGGTATCAGTCTACAAGCTTTAGAAAAACGATCAACTATGGTTAGGATTGTAGTATTTCCTTGTGATGGGGGTAAATTAGTAATAAAATCGATGGCGATATATGACCAGGGTCGACGAGGTGTGGGTAACGGTTGTAGGAGTCCTGATGGACATTGCTTAGGGGTCTTGGAGCTCTGGCAAATGGCGCATTGTTTAATATATGTGATAGTGTCTGGAACTAGAGAGGGCCACCAATAACGATTCCATAAGAGATCAACTGTAGCATTGATACCAGGGTGGCCGGCGTTGGGAAGGTCATGTATCCGCCTAACATGCATTAGGCGGACAATCTGAGGGAGGAGGAATCTGATTTTTTATTTGAGTTATTTCGGTAGAAATGTCCCACAGTACCGGAGCTACTAACATACAGTTGGGAATTATGGGTTTTCGTGGGTGTCTTTGGGGATTTCTTCATCCTGGCGAGAGAGTGAGTCTGCCTTAACATTCTTTGTACCAGGGCGATATGTTACCGTGAATTGAAACCGGGTGAAAAAGAGAGCCAAACGAACCTGCCTGGGGTTTAATCTTTTTGCGCTGTGTAGATATTCAAGGTTCTTATGGTCTGTTAAAACAATGAAAGGGTGTTTAGCTCCTTCTAGCCAGTGTCTCCATTCTTCTAATGCTAACTTCATAGCTAATAATTCCAACAATTTCCAACATCATAATTACGTTCCGCTGATGACAATTTCTTTGAGAAATAAGCGCATGGGTAAAGCTTAGGAGGTTCTCCCTGCCTTTGGGACAGAACTGCCCCTACCCCTGTGTTGGAAGCGTCTACCTCTACTACAAACTGTAATTCAGGATCGGGGTGTTTTAAAATAGGGGCCGATGTGAAACGTTGCTTGAGATCACTGAATCCTATCTCAGCCAGGGGGGACCATTTGAGTTTACCTCTACCCTGCTTGGTAAGAGTAGTTAGGGGTGATGCCACTGAACTAAACCCTCGAATGAATCGGCGGTAGAAATTAGCGAACCCTTGAAATCTTTGGATATCTTTAACCGTACTGGGTTGTGGCCAATTAGTCACTGCCTCGACCTTCCTTTCATCCATGGCTACCCCCTCCTTACTGATGATGTAAACTAGAAATGAAGTACTGGTCTTGTGGAACTCAGATTTATCTTGTTTAATGTGTAAAGAATTGGAGTAAATCAGGATATCATCTATGTATACGATCAACCACTTCTCCAACATATCTCTGAAGATATCATTCATAAAAGCCTGAAAAACTGAAGGACTATTGGCTAAACCAAACGGCATGACTTAATATTCGTAGTGTCCGGAAGAAGTCGAAAATGCAGTTTTCCACTCATCTCCCTCTCGAATCCGAATCAAATTGTAGGCACTGCGGAGATCTAATTTGGTGTAGTATCTGGCCTGGCGTAACTGCTCAAGGGCTAAGGGTACTAATGGTAAGGGGTATCTGAATTTTACTGTTGTCTCATTGAGTGAACGATAATCTATGCAAGGGCGTAGGGAACCGTCTTTCTTTTTAAATAAAAAAGAATCCAGCAGAGGCTGGAGAATTGGAGGGCCTAATGAATCCCTTCTCTAGCTTCTCCTTAATATAATTACTCATAGCTTCAGACTCTGGCTGGGGCAGTGGGAAAATTCTACCTTTTGGGAGAGTAGCGCCAGGGATTAACTCAACAGAACAGTCAATGGGACGGTGAGGAGGTAATTGTGAGGCTTTTTTTTACTGAAGACCTCACACAAGTCCTGATAGGGCTCTGGAATCTGTGGATTTGAAGACAAAGAGTGTTCAGGGTAAGCTTTGGGTTTAATCGTAGGAAGGCAGGTTCGTAAACAGTTAGGACTCCATCGCACAAGTTCACGATCCTTCCATGCTATGACTGGCTCGTGCTTTTGCAGCCATGGTAGTCCTAAAATGATATTGTGATGTGTAGACGGGATCACTAAGAACTGTAATTCCTCCTGATGTAAAAGACCCACGGTGAGTATTAGAGGCACTGAGAGCATTGTGGATCCATCACCTCCCAGCGGATGTCCATCTAGTGCTTCGACTGTTAATGAACAATGTGAAAGAGAGAGAGGGTATTTGATTTTCTTGTGCAAACCTCACCGACATGAAGTTCCCAGCCGCCCATGAGTCTTGCACTTGAGCACTTGTGGTCATGATTGCAATAGAGAGCATTACTGGCAATGAACACACATTATGAGGGTTATTTGGTGTAGTGGTAGAACTCACCAGGCAGCTTTCCTGACGTGGGCGTGTTGGGCAGGTAAGTTTTTGGTGGCCTGCTTCACCGCAATATAAACACAGATGTAGTTGAATACGACGAGACCGCTCCTCCTGAGAAAGATGTGTATAGCCCAGTTGCATCGGCTCATCGGCGGTATGGTGCATGGATGGGTAAAATCTCAAATTATGTCTGCAAGATCGCAATAGTAATAGATCGCAAATGTCAATCTGTATGGCGAGTTCAATAAATTGTCCGAGATCTTTACCCTCATCCTTACACGCTAACCCCGCTTGCAATTCAGAGTTTAAACCCCGACGAAAGATCAACTTTAAAGTATCCTCTACCCAGTTGGTCTGTGCTGCTAGAGTTCTAAAAGTGAGAGCGTATTCAGCAGCGGTCATTTTTCTTTATACACATTAGTTATACACATTAGTTCCTCCCCAACACTCTTACCTCCAGCAGGATGTTCGAAAACCTCTCTGAAGCGCTGCAGGAACACTTCATAGGTCGGAATAGACGAGTTGTAAACTGCTGTGGCCCAGTCCAGTGCTCGTCCAGTGAGTAAAGAACAAACGAAAGCTATTTTGCTGGAGTCAGTTGGGTACAAAGCAGGTTGTTGTGATACAAACAAAGAGCATTGTAACAAAAATCCTTTACACTTGCTGGGAACTTTCCATCGAATTTCTCAGGGAATGCAAGACGTGGGCTTACCGGGGTAGAATGAGCTGCGGTGGTGTGAAGAGGTGTAGCTATGTTGGTAGCAGGCAGATCAGCCATTGTGATGCGGGCTCCTTGAACCGCTTGCACTAACTCCTCGGTTAATGCTGTTAAACGAGCGAGTTGTTGTTGGTGTTGGGCGAGCTGAGAAGCCTGCAGAGTAATGTCACCCATAGTGGTACTGCAGTCTGTGATTGGATTGGTAAGATGCTATGTAAACAGAATGCCACACCCTCACTGTCTTTCTCTTATTTGGCACAACGACTCTTATTTTGTAATTTTAGCAATGCATTTTAAGTTTGTATTTAGTTCCCTCATTTTCACATTTTTAAGCATTTATCAGACCCTTTATCCAAAGCAACTTGCAGTGCATTCAAGCTATACGTTTAATCAGTATGTGTATTCCCTGGGACATGAACTAACAAACTTTTGCACTTTTGCACTGCTAACATAACTACCAGTTGAGATACAAGAACACTTTATATCAGTTCCTATTTGTAATTAATTTCCATAGTAACTGATTAACCCTCACCCTTTCAGTTCAGTCACACTGTGTACACATAACCGTTTTCTCTGTTCTTTGTCAGTTATTGTTTTGACTTTGCTTAAGTTGCAGGTCACTCTGGTACTAAGTACTTTTACGTTTGTATATCCATCATCATTTAAAGACTTGCATTTAGATCCAGACTCTGCTTTAGCTTTATCATCCGCTGCATCCGAAATAGAAACTTGTATTTTTACTTATTGCAGCTGTTAGCTAAGGGTCATATAAGCAGGCACACTGTCCATACTGCTCTGATTGGTTGATATGTCTGTTAATGAAATAATGCCCACCAATCTTGTTCACGACTGTTCAGCAAATCAGAGTAAAGTTGAGATAATATTTAGTGAGTGTTTAGTGAGTGTTTGCGGGTTAAAGTAAACTGGACGTCCACACCTGTGGTGATTATAACATCTGCTGTTTACAGACTGCTACCTTTTACTGTATTTCAGTGGTTATTTTTTTAAAGCAATGTAAAAAAAAGGCCCTAAACTAGACTTTTTTATTTTAGTGTGATTTTTAATATACACAAATTATTTTAACAAACAGACATTGCTATAATTGGTACCACATGCTTTTAACCCTGAAACTGTAAACAAATGAAAGTGAAACATGAATATACACTGGACTGAAAAAGCCAAAACACAGTGAGGGTACTTTTTCGAAGCCCACCCTACAGCTCTACTGTTGATGCATATGCATGTGTGTTAGTACTGGCACAGGTTGTGAAAGAACAGTGAGGAAGAAGGAGAGAGAACTGTGGGCAGTGAATTCCCTATGAAGCTCACTCCATTAGGAAAACATGATGCCCCCAAACTATTCTGACTCCTCTACCCTAGCACACTTTCTGTTTTCTTTAGGGATTTTGTGAAAGATGTTGAAAGCAAACCCTCAAAGGCCTTTAGAATTGAAAAACAAATAGCATAATTCAGGAGAACACTATGATGTGCAGCTATTGGACCCACGTGCCTGGCTTTTTCATTTCTTACTTTCATTTTTAATGTGGAGGCAAATTTTGCAGCACTATTGTGCCAGCAGCTGTTTGTAGTACACATTTTGGTATTTCGCTATTTCAACAAATGTTTCACCATTTTAGAAGAACAGCAGAGTTACTTCCCTCTACTTAATGTAAGACAAAGTTTTGGGCCAATTGACTTACAGTTGTTTTGCATTATTTGTTTATTTGAATGTGTAGTATCAGTTCTGTCCATTCCTTCTGCAGTCTGAGTCTTGCGTTCGGTGAGAATACATAACACATAAGCAAATATGAAGACGAGGGAACTGACTCTGGCTGGATTTGGCCTCTGTGTATGTCTTCATATGTGAACATGGGGTTCCTAAACTTCACTGGGTATGCAGGTCACTCATCTGTAACAAAGGATCCTTTAGCAAAGCAAAATGTGAATATAAAAAGCCAAACCTGGGATCAACCAGCAGTCTAGCCTGAAGCCATTTTATCATGCCAACTGCATGAAGTGGATCAAGTCATCTTCTCAGTATTTTTCAAATTTTTCTAATTTGATTAAATTCTGGAAACCTTTTAAAACAATACTTTAACAACTTAAGAATAACATATTTGAGATATATTGTAACAGTCTAAAATGTTACATGTTTTTTTTGTATATATTCACTGTGTATTGTGTCTGGGTAAAAATGTATTAACAGCCGACTGATGACGCTAATGTTAACAGATTACCGGATATAAACTCCGTTCACAGACGAGGTCAATTTCTGTGGTTGAGGGAAACCTTGCGGTTTAACTTGTTGCTACCTGCTGTTTATGCTAAGTCCTGTTTGAGAACTGTTTACGCTTAAACGTGAATATTATTGTTTGACTATGACGTTTTGTCACTTCAGCATACGGTTTGAATCAAAATGCCAAAGATTTTGGTCTCATTTGACCACTACACTTTCACCCAGTTCTACTCTGAATTATTCAAATGTTCATTGGCAAACGTCAGACAGGCCTGTACATGTGCTTTCTTGAGCAGGGGGACTTTGTGGGTGCTGCAGGATTTCAGTTTTTCATGGCATAGTGTCTTACCAATTGTTTTCTTGCTGACTATGGTCCCAGTTGCCTTGAGGTCATTGACAAGATCCTCCTGTGTAGTTCTGGGCTGATTCCTCACCGTTCTCATAATCATTGAAACTCCATAAGGGAAGATCTTGCATGGAGCCCCAGACCGAGGGAGATTGACAGTTATTTTGTGTTTCTTCCATTTGCGAAAAATCGCACCAACTGTTGTCACCTTTTCAAAAAGCTGCTTGGTGATGGTCTTGTAGCCCATTCCAGCCTTGTGTAGGTCTACAATCTTGTTCCGAACATCCTTGGACAGCTCTTTGGTCTTGGCCATGGTGGAGAGTTTGGAATCTGATTGATTGATTGCTTCTGTGGGCAGGTGTCTTTTATACAGGTAACAAGCTGAGATTAGGAGCATTCCCTTTAAGAGAGTGCTCAAATCTCAGCTCATTTCATGTGTTTGTTTCCGTGTTTGTTTAGGAAGGATTACTGCCGTCACTTTCCCTTCTTGATTATTGCAATGTGTTTGCCGCAAAAAGGTAATATAGTGATTGGTGTAATTCCTTTACCTATTTCTGTTTCTGTTTAAAACAGAAAGTTTAAAACCATTATTTTAAAGACTTTGATCCCTTTTCTTGGTTTTAACGTTGTGGAGGTTTTGTTTTTAGAAGGTTAGATTTTCCCATTGGCTGTTGGATTGGTGGATGCATTGTCTGAGGTTTAAAATGGAACTTTTGTGGTTGTTCGGCTGAACAGAGTATTTGGTATGCATTTATGGTGTCATGTTATCTAGTTTTACAAGTATGTGGCTATTGTTTGTGATTATGCAGTTCCACAATCCAACTGACTGTGCTGTTTCTTTTGTTTTATAGTGCATCACTTCGGGGCACTGATTGGATTGTGCGTGTTGGTCCTTTGATGGTGGATCCTATCCTGTTCACATCACATTGCATGCTGTATGATGTGAATTCACTATGTGTTGCATTCCGTGCTGGTGTGTGCCCTTATTATTGTGATTATTAACAGGTAATGATTGCAATTGGTGTCCTTTTAATAGTGTTTGTCCTAGTCTCAATATAATAAAAGCTTGTATTTGACATATTTATATTGTATTTTTATATTTGTGGTATTTGTGGTATTCCTGGCATGGTAAAACGCCAGGGTGGAATGTGCTCTTGCCACATTTTCCAATTCACCTACCATCTTCTCCTTTAGAGTAACATTGTGCACATGCTTTTGGGAGAATAGAGCTTCTATTCCCAGGTAGTGCAGCTGATGTGGAGTTAAAGAGATACACGTGGGCCTGTTAATCTTCCAGGGATCCTCCCACTGTGCCCTGTGGTATTCCCTGACTGAGGCTTCTCTCAGCACAGATGCACTGGTGCATAGCTGGCCCCTGATCCTACATAAGCCTCATTATTACCCTCATATTATCACTTTTGTGTTAGAAAAGTTTGGCGGAGAGACTTACTACCAAGACCATTTCTCATGGTCTGCCCTTTTCAGGTGAACCCTTGTGTGGTTGCCATTACAGTCACCCCATATGTTGTATTTTCCACTGTTCATATTCCTTGGCAGTAAACCCATTGTCTTCCCCTTGGCAGAGCTAGCTCTAGCTCCTTCCCTTTTGGTGAAGCCCACCACAGACACTTTTCCCTTTTGTAGTGCTCTCCACTTGTGAGTCCTTAGTATATATTTTTCATGTGGATGCCTCACGTTTGGGTAGGATGTGGTCTCCGTAGTGTTTACTTCTCAGTTGAGAAGATAAACACTTCCCAACTTTAACAACCAGGTAAGCAGCTATACATTTCTAAGTGTAAGCTGCTTATGAAAGAAACACATCTGAGGTCAGTTGCCCTGGGCATTTGAAGGTTACAAGTGCATGTTACTTTAGTATTTAGTTACTGCCTGTTCAAATGACTGACAGAAAGGGACTTGTTACATATGTCTCATTACATATGGTAACCCTTGTACATTGAACGAGGGAAAAGAGATGTGTGTTCCTCTGGCCACAAGTCTGTACTGACCACTGATGTGGTATGAGACGATAGCTCAGCTCATCGAAACAAAACTAAAGTGTATCTGTATGCTGTTGGTCTTATATACCTGTATGCTTCATATGCAAATACCTCATGACAAATTTATTTGGTCTTTTCTGATGAGGTGATTGGGCTCTCAAAGGGCTCTCTATCCCTCATACTGTCGGTTTGACACGTCTGTGTTCAGGAAACGGGGTTACTATACATAACTGAGACATATGTATGAAATAACCATTAAATCTCTACATTTACATTCTGTCATACAAACAGAATTTATCATAAACAATCTGATATAAATTTTAAATAAAGTCTGTTGGTGTTATGAGTAAATTTCCCTTTTTATAGTATGATTGTGAAAAGCTGTGTAATTAATGCCATGTTTAATTATTTTGATGCAGTGGCACCTTCAGATTAATTGATGATGTTGACTGATGCTCAGCTGTGCTGATATCACCTCGCTCTCAACACATCAGTTCATTCACACACACTCTGCACTAATTTAATCTGACAGTTTCAGAGATCTGTGCTTATCCTCAGTTATCAGGTCAGACATGTGCACTGTGTGGGAGATCTGTATTTACAATGCATAACAGCTAAAACATGTTGATCTTTGACAGTTATGATTACCTAAATACAGCATAGGTAATATAAAAAAAATGTAGTGTGTGTGTGTGCATGTTTGGTTGCAATCCCTACAGTCTACAGCTTCTCTCCTTACCCGTTAACTCTGAAAAAGAGTGTTATGTGGATTTATTTGCAGGGAAAAGTCAATGTGTCTAGCCTGTGATAAAGTTTACCAATCAGATGCTAGTGTTGTGTGACTTCTTTCAGTGCATTAATGTGACAGTGATGGATGGCCTATTGACAGCATCTTTCACTG
Organism: Botia kubotai; assembly: GCA_036877585.1. Lineage (NCBI taxonomy): Eukaryota > Metazoa > Chordata > Actinopteri > Cypriniformes > Botiidae > Botia > Botia kubotai. Next base: position 13,665 of record JAZGTI010005011.1, on the reverse strand, counting down.
GCAGCTTGTGAATAATTTCCTTAGACTGAGCACAGTGTAAAACACTAAAGCATATAGATTATATTAAGTTTAGCTGGAGTAAAGGCATGCTTCAGGTGACCTTATCACTTGTCCACCAGCACCACATCATTAACCAACATCAAAACAGTTTTTAAATTCTTCACCTCTGTGCAAAGCCATTCATCAGTCCAGATGTTCAGATATCCATGGTCAATCTGCAGTACTAAATTTTTTTAATAGTATACAGATTTTTTAATAGTTGGCTATGAAGTGATATGCTTTGTATACATCAGAATAGTATACGGGTATATAATCCGTTATTATGATATTTAATTTCCTTTGGAAAAAGTAAAAAAAAAATCATATTTGTTTACAACAGTATTCAACAATATTTAAATTTTGATCTTTTATCCCAATTCTAATTATGAGGGTACTGTAATGAAGAGTCAGGTACGTTTGGATCCATTCACAGCAGTTTTAATAACGTAATCAACAAGCAAAGGTTGTACAAAGCAAACAAGGTTAGAGGAGGCAAGGCAGAGAGTTAACGTTAGACAGGCAAATATCAGGGCAGGCAGCAAACAATCATAAGCGGTATTACAATCCAATATCAGGGCAGGCAGCAAACAATCAGAAACAGTACAACAATCCAGGTCAATAAGCAGACAACAAACAATCATGAAATGGGGACAATCCAAGTAATACACAAAAATCACAACCAGAAGATAACAGGGGAAAAACACTCGGAATTGATGCATGGGGGCAAATCAAGACCGCAATGAGACAGAGTTTGAATCTAGTTTATATAGAGTCGATGAATGAGGATCAGGTGTCAAACAGGAAGTGATCAGTAGCAGGTATGATGCATGATGGGAAGTGTAGTCCAATATCGGTTTCGGGTTAATATGGGAGACGGTTCCCTCTGGTGGCACGGTGGAGAATAGGCTGGAGGCTCCACCATAACAGAGCCACTGCCCTGATGCAAGGAGGAAGGCGGCGCCGAGGTCTACCATGGGGACGAGGGGCCGGTGGTGGTGTTGCCCTGAGAGTTAGGAAGGTCCATGATAAAATCCCTGCAATGTGGGACCAGGGATGTTGAGGTGTGGGTAGGGGTTGTAATAGCCCAGAAGGGATTGCCTGGGGGTCTTAGCCATCTGACAGGTACTGCAATTCTGGATAAATTTAGTAGTGTCATTGGTGATGGCCACCAAAAATGATTCTTTAAGAGTTCGATAGTAGCTGTAATGCCCGGATGACCAGAGCTGGGAGTTCCATGGACTAGAGTGATTAAACGCCTTCGAAAGGGTTCAGAAACAAAAGTGAGGTTGGTGGGGCATGCTGCAGGTTTTGGTTTGATTGATCTCAGTCATAATGTCCCACTGTACGGGAGCTACTAGTAGCTTGTCCGGGATGATGGGTCTTGGCTCAAGGGAGATGTGCTTCTTTAGATTGTCTCGAGAGGGAATCAGCTTTGGTGTTTTTGGACCCGGGACGTTGACAGTAAATTGAAACCTGGTAAAGAACAGGGCCCACCTGGCCTGTCAGGGGTTGAGTCTCTTGGCCGAACGCAGGTACTCCATATTCTTATGGTCAGTTAGAACTGTAAATGGGTGTATGGCTCCCTCTAACCAGTGCCTCCATTCTTCAAGTGCTAGCTTAATTGATAATAGTTCCTGGTTACCAACGCCGTAATTATGTTCAGCTGGGGAGAGTTTGTGTAAAAAGAAAGCGCATGGGAATAACTTGGGGGGTCTTGCCGTGATATTGTGAAAGAATGGTGCCTACCCCTGTGTTACATGCGTCTACCTCCACATTGAAGGGTCATTCTTGATCGGGGTGCTTTAGGATAGGGGCTGACGTGAACCGTTTCTTGAGGTCCTGAAAGGCCTTCTCAGCTTGGGGTGACCATTTCAGTTTACCGGATGTCTGATTCATAAGGGAGGTTAATGGGGCAGCAACTGAACTATAGCCCCTGATAAAGTATCTGTAGAAATTAGCGAACCCCAAAAATCTCGTTCACGGCCTTGGGTTGGGGCCAGCAGAAGACTGAGTTTACCTTCTTCTCATCCATGGCGATTCCCTCACGACTGCTTATGTAAGCCAGAAAGGATGTGCTGGCATTGAAATTCACATTTTTCTTCCTTGATGTATAACTGGTACTCTAGTAGTCGTTTGAGGATGGATCTGACACGCTGGATGTGTTCATCGAGGGAGTTAAAGTAAATGAGAATGTTGTCGATGTAGATGATGTCCCATTTCTTAAGCATTCATGAAGGACTGAAACACGGAGGGGCTATTGGCTAGGGTGTATGGCATGACTAGATATTCATAGTGACCCGAAGTGGTTGAGAATGCTGTCTTCCATTCGTCCCCTTCCTTGATTCAGACTAAATTGTAGGAGCTGCGTAAATCGAGCTTGGTATAGTATCTGGCTTGACAGAGTTGTTTAGGGGTTATGGGACCTGGGGTAACGGATATCAAAACTTAATGGTTACGTCATTTGAAGATCAATGATGCAGTCAACTGAACAATGAGGAGGTAATTGAGAAGCCTTCTTTTTGCTGAAAACCTTCATTAGATCTGCATAAACTGAGGGTATGTTAGTTAACCTGTAGTGTTACTGAACCGATGAGACAATTGACCTTGCTTAAACAGTTCAGTTGACAGTTAGCTCCCCACTGCAGAATATCCCGCCCTCTCCAGGAAATGACTGGTTCACGTTGACTAAGCCAAGGTAATCATTATAAGATTTATAATTCATTATAATTCAACACAGTATAAGTAAGTACGTGTTCTATCAGGCAACATAATATTTGAGTGAGTTGCACTCACCATGAGTCGATCACTGGAAGGATGTACTGGGCATGAAACTTTTACATGACCTGGTTTTCCACAGTAGAGACAGAGGATTTTGGATGCGACGAGTACGTTCTTCTTGAGTGAAGTAAGTAAATCCTAGTTGTATGGGTTCTGATACGGCTGTAGCCCCCAGACTTTTTATTGAGAAGACGTGACAGTGGATCGACATGAGTGAATTAGATTATCTACCTGGATAGCTAGGTCGATGAAATCCTTGAGGTCTCTTCCCTCATCTATGCAGGCTAATTCTGATTGTAGGTCAGGATTTAAACCTCTGTGGAAAAAGAGCTTGAACCCAGCTTATTTGTGCTGCCAAAGTACGGAAGGTTAATGCGAACTCAGAAGCAGTTTGTTTTCCCTGTGACAGGGTTAATAGTTGGTCACCTGGGCTCCTACCACCAGCTGGATAATCAAACACTTCGTGGAAGCGTTGGAGAAAATTGATGTCGAAGGTCGGGAAAACTGAACCGTCCACACTCCACACCGCTGTTGCCTTCCTTGGGGTCTAGGGGCCGGCCCTTCCGGATGGGATCTGTGGAACTCCTCGATTAGGGTGGGGTCCAGGATGTCCCCAGCATTTACCCAAAGGCACTCCTCCGGGCCGTACCCCTCCCAATCGACAAATATTGGATCCTTCCACCCCGGAGTTTGGAATCAAGGAGCTGATTCACACGATAGGTCTCCTCACATCCACCACGATAGGAGGGGCCTGTTCCCGGAGACCCCCCTCCGGTCCTCCAACCGGTGCACCAGCGGGCTTGAGCAAAAAGAAGTTACACAGAAGTTCAGCTGTTTCAAATGCAGAAGGAAGCTTGGTAAGGGGTACCAGGCAACAAGCCTTGGAAAAACTATCTATAATCGTGAGGATAGTAGTATTTGCCTGGGAGTTGGGCAAATACGTAATGAAGTCAATAGCGATGTGGGCAAACTAGGCAGTTTTTAACATATTTGTTTGTGTCGCTAGGGAGGTTTGACTACCAGTAACGGTTTCTGAGTATCAAGATGGTGGCTGTGATACCTGGGTGACCAGAAATTAGGCTTTCATGCACCTGAGTGAGTACATGCTTTCCAAATGGCTCAGACATGAAGGTGAGGTTGTCGGAGCAAGTGGCGGGTCGGGGTTGAGATTCATTGGCATTAAGAATCTTTGTGTGAAGATCCCACTGGACTGGGGCAAATAAAATCTTATCAGGGATAATGCGTTTGGGTGACTGGGGCTTAGGCGTTACTTCAGACTGTCTAGAGAGAGCGTCAGCCTTAGAATTCTTGGGAAGTTACTAAAAAATCAAAACGTGTAAAAAAAAGTGACCATCGGGCCTGACAGGGGTTCAAACGTTTGGCAGAATGAATATATTCTAGATTTTTGTGGTCTGTAATAACCGTAAAAGGGTTTGCAGCTCCCTCTAGCCAATGCCGCCATTTTTCAAATGCCGATTTTATGGCTAGCAGTTCTTGGTTCCCCACATCATAATTTTTTTCAGCAGGAGAGAGTTTGCGCGAGGAAAACGCACACGGGTACACTTTAGGGGGTGTACCATGCTGTTGAGATAATATAGCCCCTACGCCGTGATTAGAGGCATCAACCTCGACTATGAATGGGAGATCGGAATCTGGATGACGTAGAATGGGGGCGGTTTTAAAGCGTGTTTTGAGATCAGAGAAAGCCCTGGTTGCTGCAATTTTCCAAATTAATTTACCGGAGTATAAGGTCTTAAATTATATCAGAATGATCAAACATTTTTTTTAAGTTGAAAAGGAAAGAGCCTAACAGGGTTGGCCAGAAAGCATTTCATATATTCTGTTCAGAATGTTTTATTTAAAACCCATGATTTAAGATTCCTTTTACATCATACACAAAACAAGTTAAATCTGTGGAATAATCTAATAATTAATCCTAATCCTGTTAATTAATGAATCAATAAACAGTTTTCCAATGTTGTGGCATTTAATCGCACTGCACGTTTGTAAATTCCTGACTGACATTTCCAATTAGATTGGTTTCTAACATTAAATTTCATTAAAGCACAGATTCTGAGGGTTCTTCACATTTTATTGTAAAACTGGAATATATATCCCAGGCAATACTATATTAAATCATACAATAAAAGTATCTATACAGTCAGTGGTGGCACGTGTTTCTTCTAAACGTTTCTTACATGTTACAGATATTTATTTGACTGAAATTAGGATAATAAAATCATAATATGTCTTTATATTATAAATTAAGTTACTACCTTTTTGAAAAGTGTAACATTTTACAATTTTACAATGTAATAAACAATAAAACAGACAAAAACAATTCAATAAAGAGAAATGAAGAACATAATAGACAGCAGAGAGCTAGACAACAACTTTGCTGGTGTGGTCAGTGACACTATTATATAAATAAGACACACACGTGTGTGTGTGTGTGTGTGTATAATCATCCAAAAAAAAAATATTATTCATTACTAGTTTACAAAACCAACATTTCAACAGTTATTGCCTAAATGATGAAAAATGTGTTGCATAGAGATAATTAACCAGCACAAAGACAGCTAAAAGACTTTTAAAGGTTACGATTTATTTAAAATCAATAAATGTAAATAAGTAATTTGTCAGGCCCTTGGCATTTTTGTAATGATTGTTAAGAAAATGTTTTGTGTAATATGTTGAATGTGATGAGTATGTGTGCTATTAACCCAAAGAACAAGTGTTGCTTATATATACACATAGGAAATAGCTTTTATTAACCATCCAAAATCAGATATTTGCTCCATGCACACTTGATTCAGCAATAAAAGGTGTTATGTCAATCTAGACCAGCAGAATGACCCATTTTCTGTCTTATGTTCCGACCACACAATAAAAAAAATAGGCTTATCCTAAACATTTAAACTCATTTTTAAGTACCAGTTACATGTAAACTGGCAAACAACTAAAATTAATAAACAAAACATGTATAAACAAATAAAGTCTTTGGTTCTTTACCCATTTATTGGCAACTGCAAATATCTACAGTAACTTCACTACTGTGTGCGCGTCAAATCTTTAAAGTTTTGCAGTGAGTCTGACACATAAACAGAGACTGACATCTGCTAAACAATCTATAACAGCACCGCATGGTGAAAATCCAAATAGACATTATCAGGACGAGAAAAGCTAAAAATTTGAGGACAACAGAGAGCAAACGATAAATCAATGTGAGTCAATGATACTTCAGTTCGTCCTCACTGGCAAACGTCAGGCTGGAACTTTAGCGTTAAAACAACCATTAACAAATAACACAAACATGTCTATTTAAAGTCTGATATTTTAAAAGAATACTAAATAATGTATGCTGGATGTTTTATGTCACAAGAAATTTGCAGCTGGCTTTATCTGATTTGTGAGTTTAATTTTGATCAATCAAGAATTTTTTAACCCATCATTGTGCAGCAAACCTTTTCAAAATGTGTTAAATTTTTTAAGCCAGCTCTTTATAATGCAGAACATACAACACTTATACTATTTTTATATGTTCCCATATGTACATTACAATGATTCGGACTATAATGTCTGTCAAACACTTATTTCAGATCTTGGATGGTTGTTTAGAAAAGGTGAATGAATTTAAAAAGACAATCACACACACTCGATTCATTCTGCTGTTAATATATAATGAACATTTATTAAATGACTTTTACCTGACTGGATTTAATTAGCTGAAGCTTATGAACATTCACTCAACGAATGATGATAGTGGGATGTCTGAATCCTAAATGTTTCTTGTGTGTGTCCATCTGTGTTGAGGTCTAACCATCTGGCGTACAGAATCAACAACATACTCATGCATCTAACTGGACTCAGCATGCCAGTTGTGTCATTTTGTCTCAAACTGGGATATTTAAGTTGTTGTCTTAATAGTTATTATTGTTCAATGCAACAGTGATCTAACTTAATATGTCCGCACTGTTCCTGTACAAAGGATGAATATCTAAATGTTTTCTAATGTGTCATATTAAAAAATCTGACAAAATGCAGTTGTATTTTTTCCCACTTCAGCACATAGTAAATCATACCATGACTATTTACTTTACTCTTTATTAATAATTAAAAAATATAATTTACCTCTACTTTCATTGCTTTAATTTATTTTTTTAGTTGTGATAGTAAGTGTTGTATATAAATGTATAAATATTGAAACAAAACTAAACATTGCTTGGAGCAATTAGATGCTTGTTTTTAGAGAGAACTGCTGATGCAAAACTGCATAAAGAAAAGGTTACGCTTTATTTGGTGTCCTTGTTACAGTGTAATTATACATTAATACGTAATATTAAACACATACTTACTATAAGGTTAGGGTTAGTTATGTCATTATGCACAATACTATAGTGAGTACACGTGGCCTGTAACAAAGACACTGTAAAATAAAATATTACCAAAGAAAACACAACACACACACACACAAAAACTTCTTTTTCTGTCAGGATTGAGACTTTCCATTAACTTTTTAACTTTTATGGACCTCATGATATTTTCTAGCCCGAACCCAACCGTCATAGTCACTATCATTGTGGGGACATTTGGTCAAATCTGAACCCCCCACTGCGTGCACACACACGTTGGTGTTATGTGATTTATTTATATTAATTCAGACACACCAATCTTTTTATGTTTTTTCATTATTTTTATGTAAACCATATTATTATACAAATTCACTTTTTACCAAACCCTTAGCCTACTCAGAAACTTACTTTTTGCATTTTTATTATAACAAAAAATTAATAATTTTTCAATTACAGATTTTTCCAAAGAAGATTTGAGATACCTCTGGGGACAATTTTACTCCAATAGTACAGCTAAGTAAACCACTTTCTCTCTTTCTGCCTCTTTCTCTCTCTCTCTCTCTTTCTCTCTCTCACACACACACACACACTCACAAAGAGCACAGAAAGCCAATAGTTTTTAGTTTTAAAAACAGGATGTACATCTAAAAAACGTGTTATAAAGGACAAATGCCAAATATTACCATAATATTTTTTATTACAATGTTGTACTTATTACTGTAAAAGTGGCATGTGAGTAAAGCTGTGGAACTGTGTGTCAGAAATAAACAACACAATTATTTACATTGAGGAGAAACAGACATAATGTTGATGCACAAATTTCTTGCAGTGACGATATACAGCACAAGTGGTGACACTGACACTTTGAAAAAAGAAAACAATTGAAAAATCTTTGTGCATAGTTCAATTCTCACCTATCCTATCTTACTAGTACTATTTCTTCTAACAGGACAATGCAAAACACCTACAACTCTTGTGCGGAATTAGTTCACTGTTGCACTGAAGAGCGTCATCATTAATTCCATTGTTGTATTTCTTAATGCTTTTGTTGATTTTGTTGTTGTTGCATGTATGTGCATTTGTGTGTATACTCATATTGAAACCTGCATGTGTGTTAGTTTCACTCACTACTAGGGTGAAGTCCATTCACGTCCTTTAAAGGTTTTTCCAAGTTTCCAAAATGGTTGACAAAATCTTTCGCCAAAACTGCCCAGTGATGCCCCACTCATACCTCACCCACCCAAACCACTGTGTTCCCTGCCTTGATATCTGACACCTCACAGTGAGGGCGGCTCAGTTTGCCGTCCACAACAAACAAGGACTCAGCTGACGACGTGACCAAGTACCGCCCAAACACCCCACTGGAGACTACAAACCGATTGGTGTCTCCCCATAACCAACTAGAGGCTGGAACTGGCTTTTTGATGTTCCTAAGGATTTTAGTTTTTCCTATCGACAGGTCGGAGAAAACCAGTTCTGAGCTCTCGGCTGAAGAGGTCACAGCCACATACTGGTTGGATTCTGTGAAGGACGGTTGAAACTCCAAGTCCGAGATGGGAATGGAGATGTTCAGTTCATGGATCAGCTGAAGTTCACCTTGGAAGGAGACCATCTGAACTTGGAGTTTCCCACGGCTCTTATCCGTGGAGACAATGAAGCGGCTGTCTGGAGAGACGAAAGGCTGGCCTTTAATGTTGGGATTGGGTCCAATGACTACATCAGTCACACTGTCGATGAGAAGCTGTGGGTTTGGACTGGAATGGTTCTTGACTTTGCACTCGATGAAATAGTAGCCACTCAGGTGAGTGTAGGCCATGCTGGCTGGGATACAGCTGTAATTTTTAAGACTAATGGTCTTAACTAGATTGAAGGTCTCAAGGTCGATTTTATGCACCGCTGGCTCAGATTTTAGGTAGACAAAGCCAAACCTGAGATAACAATGATCAAAGACAGGTTAATATTCTTTCTCAGATTTATTAAAGTGCTTCACTTTTAATTATAACTGTAATTTGCTAAGTTCTCCTTTCTGAAAGAATTATGTTGAAAAGCTGACAGAGGTCAAGCACGCTGAGCAGTGAGGATAATTTTGTACCTTACGTGGGTAATAATGAGGTTGGTGGGTGGGATGTAGAAGTCCTCCACTTTTTCAAACGGAGTACGAAAGACCTGATGCTGATCGCTGTTGCTTGCAGAAGAGATCACCTCAAAAAAGTATTTCAAACAGACATATACAATATTACAACCCTGTAGAAACATACTACTCCTTAAAATCTGACCTGACTGTACAGATGATAAGCTTTTAGCAGAAGTGCATTTGAGAGAATGTACATAAATTTATGATAATTCATCATGGTAATTTATGGTAAACTTTAAAATGTCTGAAAGTCATTGATAACAAAACAATATATCACCTGCAAACAAATGATGCAAGAGTTTTCTTAAAACTAACTTTCCTTTCTTTCAGTGACAGTTGAACAACAGTGATTTTCAGTGGATGTCCTAACAGAATGTCCTAAGGTTAATTAAATATTGCTTGGCAACTAAAATGTGTTCAAATGATTTTTAGGGTCACTGTAAATAGAGACCCAGCACTAGAGTGATTTATCCATCCCTATTGCTTTGGGGAACAGAGTTTGCTTTCAGTCCCTGCTGTAATTCTGGCCCATAACCTTAATGACAAATGTTTAATCACGCCTCTAATGTTTTGCCTACTGCCTTACTGTTAATGTTCAGGACACATCATACATCATACTCACTAAAAGTGCTAAAAACTGCCGTATTTTAATAAAGCATTTCTGCACATGTACAAAAAAGGCGAACAAACCCTTTTTAATGCCTAAACCTTTTAAATGCTTAAAATGTTTTTTAATTTATAAAATTAAAGAAATTTTATATTAAATAAAATTTTATAAAACTACATCTTAAAGACATCTATAAAAATCTAATCTTGTTAATCTTGTTAACAAGTGTTTCTGTAGCTCAGTTGGTAGACGCATTGGATATTGTATTCTGTTACTAGAGACAGGATGAATAGAAGGGGTTTTTTGTGTGTAGGAAAGAGAATCAGAGCATTAGGAATTAAATAAGGGATTAGATTAGGTATTTTTACATGTGAAATGAAGACTACAGGACCAAAGCCTTTCAGTTTGCCCTCATTTGTTTAATCTTATGAACTGACAACCAGGTTTAGATGTTTAAGTAAGAATATTCAGCCATTTAAAATAATGGGTTTAATATTTCACCCCTCCAGTACTGCTGCCAGTTCCAACAAATTGCTCATGCCTGGGTCAATTACTTGCATTCAGAATTATGAGATTTATTTGTTTGATTGATTTATTTGCCATTTATTTGTGGTGTAAATCTATATGCCCTGCAGCTTCCTCAAAGCATTACTGAGTGTTTCATTATTCCCTCCTGAATATCCTGAACAGGCAAACACACCTGAGGACTTTCCCACTGTTTAATAAAACATTAATTATTCACATGGGGCAAGAGTTATCAAATGTTCGTAAAATAAAAAACCTGTTCATTTTGACTTTAAGGCCCTGTGTTTCTCAATTGTGTGGTGTATAAATTGACGTGAAAACAGATTAAAACAGTAAAGTGATTTAAAATGGCAAAGTTTAACAGTCAGCTGGACAAGATGCCAACAGCTGTAGTCAGAAAGTACAATTAATGGTTTAGTGCCAATCTGGTTTAATAAACTGCAATCAGTGCACAAATGCATTTGTAAAGCAAAGACTATCGCATTTACACCAAATGTTCCCTGCACAAATCCTCCATAATTTAACTCTAACTAACTCTGACTAAAGACTGCAGCAGAAGAGTGTGGAAACTTTCAGATCAAATACAAGTCTTTGGTTTAACTTCAGAAAGTGATAGCTCAGTTTTGAGTAAAAGAAATTGATGTGAGTTTGTGTAAAGGTGCTTGTACTCACCTGTAAAGTGGAGCTGGATTTCAGCAGGTCTCCCCAGCTTAAGACCCAAAGCTGGTCATGAGATTTATCATATAGTAGTTTGACTGGCATTGAGTCTGTTTCCACAGCCTGTCAGCCAAGCAAAAGGGAAAAAAACATCATTTTTGCTGCACAATAGCATCTGAAAATAGCAACTATTTTCCATGTAGGACAGCAAAAATGAATTTAATAAAAACACACATTTACCTAAATAGTGTCTTTTACAAAGCAGCTTTACAGAAACTCATTCTGTAGTGTTATAAATGTCTGTATGTAATCAAACCTGTTTAATGCTGCTCAGAGACGGCAAATGCATCTACACAGCTATTACATTTGCACATATATTATGAGATTAAAGGTTTCAGGAAATAAGACATCCAATCCTCTTTTGACATCTGGGATGTCATTGTACAATGAACACATACTATACAGTTCACAGTATGGTTCACAGTATATACAGTTCACAAGTCAAAACTTCGCCCTTAGTCCACAGCTTTATTTTAACCCAAGTGTCATAAACAGTTCAAGGAAAGTGCTCATTCCTTGTGAGTCTGATGTCACACTGAAGAAGACTACCACAGCCAAGGATAACTGACTGAGACTGCAAAACTGTGTCATGTTGGAGCATGTTACTTTAGTGGTTTTCACACTATTTGATCTAATTTAGTAATATTTGTTTAATTTTATTTTTGTAATAATATTCTCATCTGGATATTTTTGAGAATTCACTTTCTTCAGTGAGGAAAATGATGACCCCTGATTTATCTGACATTAAAAGCTGAAAAAAATCAGTTATTGATCAAGTTAAAAAACTTACCTTATCTCCTAATCTTACCCCCAATAACAAGAGTACGTTTATAATAATAATTTATAAACTGAGCTGTCGGTGCTGGAGTGTTGTAGCTTGTTCTTGCGTAGTTTAGAAACAAACAAACAGAGATGACAATAGAGAGGCAAAAGTTACAGATTGGAGCTTTATCTTACCAGGTACTTCTGTTACTAGTTAATAAATACTGTCCATGTGACTGTCTTACTGAAGTTATATGTGAAATCAGCATCAAGAACTCAATGCATTTGTGGTGTTATTTGCTGAGCTCCTGTGATCTTGTTAGAAGGGTCTATCACTCATGATCCTGTGACACCTACACACACACACATGCATGGACTTCACACCTGTATCACTGCACTCCTTAACTCTCATGTTCCCCCTCTACCTGTCTACATTCACTGCATTCATCTCATTGTTTTCACTGTTCTGAAGCTGTATGTTGTTTGCTAAATATAAAAAACTCTTTTCTATTATGCAGAGGTAAAGGTGTCGTGTGGGAAATTAATTTTTGCTGCTATTCTGTTGAGATTGTTAAAGAGTACAAATGAAAAGGTGAAAACATGAGGTTCCACCGGGAAGAAAAATCACAAATCTTCTAATTTTCCCAAACAGCAGTGAGGTTAACCAAAGAGAAAATTGAGACTATTTCTGAGGATAAGATTTGCCAAAATACCAAAGTCTGTAATTCAGAGAACTCAGACATTCCTTATCAAATTATATGAGCTTTACTATCTACACAGATCTTATAGCTCTGGACCCTGTGTCCTGATAATGTTGGATTAGCACCACAAAGCATTTTCTGTAATTGTTTTTGGGAATATTTATCTTTGTGTTTCCCAAATCAATCAGGTAAAGATGAGCTTTACACGTTACACAGTCACTATCTATTTATGACCTGCTGAAATTTCACTGTTATCATTTTATTGCTTTTTGTGTAACTTGCTTGAGAACGTTTTTTTTCATAAATGTGGGGGAATGGATGGAATTACCCCTGAGACAGACCATCAGGATTTCATAGACTTCCTTAGTAAAACTACCATTATATACATGCCTGTTATACACATGCCTACTTTTAGCTTAGTTAATTTCTATATTTTGTTCCTCGCTTCCACCACACAGCAGTGTGATGTTATGGCTGTAGTTAGTAACATTATGCCTCGACATTTCTGTTGGCATGATTTTTCAGTGCCCGACATTATCTTAATAATTAGAACATTCAGTTCTTCATCAATAAATAACTATAAATCATTATAATCAACTCTGTTTGTATCCAAGACAGTTACAAATTGCAGCTTTAATGTGCCAGAGGAGAACTGGCCCTCTCTGTTGAGCCTGGATACCCCCAAGGTTTTTCTCTATCTATACATCATTGGAGTTTTGGTTCCTTGCCACTATCGCCCTGTTGGCTTGCTTGCTGGGAGACTGCTGACGTCTAACTTAGCTTAGGGTTTTGTAAATTGTAAACTTCTAATATTTTTATTGTATATATTTTATGTATGTATGTATTCTACTTTTGCATGTTGTGTGTAGTTCATGTTCCCTATCAAAAGCTACACTCGATGCTGCGTTTCAATACGCTAATGAGAACATTCTTTGTTCGACCGGTTGTGAAGCAAGTGTGTCAAACACGCCAAGAATTGGCTTAAATAACCTCGCCAGGTGACGCAATTGATTGTACGCACCTGCGGGTTATAAATAGATGTGAAACGAA
>JAZGTI010005010.1:0-26550 GCA_036877585.1 Botia kubotai | reverse complement strand
TGCATTTGGTCTACCCAACACACCCTTACATAACTACCATGCATGCATGCTTGTTAATAAACTTCCTCCATCACATAACAGCCCAGATCACCATGACTGCCTGTTCTGCTGTCTGTTACTATTGGAAACAGAGGAGAGAAGATACAGACTGAAGCTTGTTATAGAAGCAGAACTCAGCTCGGCACATCATCACTCTACTGAAGTGACTCAGTCCCAATTATCTCTGAAGGGAATGTTTTAACACGAGGAGATGGAGACTAAATTTCCCCCTGCTTCCAGTTTGGAGAATTATGAGATTTCACCATGACTAGAATTTCTTTGATGTTTTCAGTGGTTGCCTGAGAATTTGTGTTGTTCTTTGCTCTCTTGTGCGGATATATTTCATAAGATGATTCACTGAGAAAACAACAGAGACGAGAAAAAAAATCACCCTGTAAACAGAGCCATGGGTGGGATCAGCAGGCAAACACAGCTAATCCTCCAAATAATATGTGGACATTTTTGGTGGTATCATTTTAAAATAGCCTATACAGACTTAATTTTAAAACCTTACAGAAATGTAGAGATTTGTGTCGGATTCTTATAGCTGGTTGGTTTTCTTGGTTTTGTTTCTGTGTCAATATGTGTGTCAAAGACCTTGTTTTATTACTTACCTTGTTTATGTTCCTTTTTACTAAATCAGTTACATCAACTTCATTGTCTTCATGTGAAGACGTTTGATCTGTCAAGCCTATTGTCCTTTATTTTCCATGTTAGACATGTGAGGGTGAGAAAGTTCCTTACATATTATAGACAAAATTCTTCAAAAAAAGAGTCATAAAAAAGAGAGAATAACTAAACATTGTTAAATATTCCTCTGACATTGGATTTGGGCACAACATTTTTTCCTCAGGGGAAAAATTCACAGAATATTCTGTGTATCGTTTATTAAATGTTACATAAAAGGGATGAGGAATGTTTTTCTCACAAGATCATCCGTTCATTGTGGGATCATTTTAGTCCCATCTTTGTGAGAACCGTTGATAACCGTATGTAAACCTTAACCATAGTATGGTGAGGCTGATTATTTTACTCTAGATCAGTGTTTCTAGAATAAGAATGACATTTAATTGTGCAGTGCTGGGAACTCTAGAGCAGATTTGAGAATCATTGGTCTAGATATTCTCTTCTGATTGAGTAGATTGTAAAGGAGGAAAATGAATAAGACTTAGATTTTATCTGGACACACTGTCTGGTTTGGGAAATTAAATCAATATTAAATCAACATTACTAGAATCACAGCCATTAATGAAATACATGGCAGGTGCTATGTGTGTCCAAAATTAAAAGCTCATAAATCAAGGCAAGATAATACTGACTGTTGGGCCACTGAAAACAACACTGATTTAAAACATTATCAGCTTGTTGTTATAAAACATGACACAGCACAGCTTTTAAAAGTAACCATCAATAGCCATAATTTATTTCTAAAACAAATTAAGATTTGGCCTTTCACCTCTCATTTAGGAAAATCTACAACCCCCCCAGGCTTCCTTATCCACCCCACGATTTTGTATGTGTGCTGGAAAACAATGTCCTTTTGAGACGTCCTTCAAATGTGTACATTTTTATACAGAAATGGAATTAAATATTAAAAGCAGCTGTACCTTGACCCTCAAGATGAAGCATTATCAAATATCACCATGAAAATAGAGTACACAAGTAACCTGCCTTGCTTATGCAGTTATATTTACGCGTGATTTGGCAATGATTACAGCAAATGGGTTACAGCAAATGTCCCCACAAACTCATATCTTGTATGCCCCATACTGTTTTAAACACACAAACAGCACTAACATCTTTTTAATCCACACCCTGTCTTTCTCGCTTTGAGAGGTCGACTATATGCAAAGGGAAAAGCGGGCGGCCCGCACGCCCACAATAACACTTCTGACGTCAGCCGACACCGCTCCCGTTGGATGCAGCAGCAGCGGAGCGGCGAGAGAGACTGAACGGGGATTGAAAGAGTCGAGCGGTGGCGGCAGCCATCTTAAAACTACCGCACTCATCCGACATATACATCCTCTGGATACTTTCTTAAACCCCGAGCGAAAACAGATCTTATCCGGAGCGAGGAGACCGTCACATTGTTTAAAGCGTCAAGCGTTTCTGTTACGACGACGGGATGCGGATCCGCGGGGTAAAACCTTTGGCGTCTGCAGTCGGTCTGCTTTTTGGACTATTATGCGCGGTGGAGGCAGCAAAAGGTAAGCGGCATAAGCTAAAGAACGAATAAATTGAATTTTTATATAACACAAATATGTGTATTTATAATATGTATTTATGTTGTTTGATTTTTAAAGCTTTACAGTCTCCTCTATGACATGCCCATGTATTACCACGAGGGAGAAAGTCCTTAAATAATATTTAAAGAATCGTATTAAATGTTGTTTATGTGCATGTAAATACGCACGTTTTGATTTCTTGGATCCGGTTTAATTGTTCAATGAAAGCGCGTGGATGTTGCGTGCCGCGCTATTACGCGCACTTGCAAATCGCATCTTATTAAAAATCAATCTCTCTTATAATTTACCGTCTCGTACCGAAAACATGTCATGAAATAAGTGCCGTGGCTGTCAACTTTGACATATCCACTTTCCCTCACGGTTCCGCCTCGCTTTACATCTATTTTTGAGTGTCAATCCTTTACAACAGCAATCTCCCGTTCCAACACCCGCGGGCAGGAATTTAGCTTACAGCTGTTTGTACAAAAGGGCATATTACGTTTTGTAATACAATAAAGCAGTTTTGTAACGCCTGCTTCATGTGGACAGTTTCATTTCCTCAGCCGGCATTATCCGATCACTTGTTTGTTTCGTGATCGTCGTGATTTGTATAGATATATAGATATAAATACCGATAAGATGATTAAGGGAACAGATAAAGGCCCGTGCGCAATGCAGATCCCGCGTGGAAGGCTCAATGTGGTCGGATTTACAAAAAAATAATCTGTATCAAGACACACGCAGTCAGAGATGACTGAAGGACATTTTACAGCAGTCTCTCTCTCTCTCTCTCTCTCTCTCACACACACACACACACACACACACACACACAGATGCTGAATGTGTGAAACGTTTGCCTGTAAAACGGTGCGTTCCAGAAATAGCCTGTCTTACCTGGCAGCTACCTTACGCATTGCTCTGAAAGGCGGGTTCGTGATTGCGTCCCTACATTGCGTGTAAAGCTGGAAAATACGAATGCATTTCGCAATAAAAAAGGAAGCTAGCCTATATTGTTTGTTTGTTTATAAATACAATTCCCAAGACGTGCATGTATTAATAGACATGGCAATTATTGTACGTCACAGTGTTGTTTCCATGTGGGGCCGCAGGCATGCATGACCTGAGGCCATCAGTAAACAGATCATTAACAAATTGTTGCGTAGTTTGTCTGTGCTTCTGTTCATGAGTCTTAATTTATTTTAATCTGATGCGTGTCTTAAAGGCTGCTGTGGCTTTCTCGTCTTTAGTAATGTGTTGCATTTTTAATCATGTATGGGTTTTAGCAACTAAATGTTCATACTAGTGGGTTTTATGAGTATGCCTAAAGCATAAACAAAGGACATCCAGGATGTATCTAAATTTCTCTTGATTTACATCAGTTGTTTTTGTGATTGCAGCAAATTCATACTAGAGAGACATTTTGTCTGAAATGCGGCAGAAATGCTGCTTCGTTTTCTTTTTTAACAGAGTGTTTATTCACAAGTTAAAAGCACACTTTTAAACATAACCCCCCACAGATGACTAGTGTGTCTGTCACAGTTTCTATGACTCTCTAATAAGTTTATTACTCTTGATGGATAAGACAGGGTTTCTTTGAGCTCGACTGGCTTTGTTTAAACACACCTGCTCGTTTCCCTGCTGTTATCAGTGGAGTGCGGTACAGGCCCCACCTTCACGCTGGATTGCACAGTCGTGTAAACAACCATGAGATGACCAGCTCTCTTTTAGTTCATTTTAACGGTTTAATAATTAAAGACCTCTAGAGAAGGCTGTCATATGTTTAATGATTGTGAGAGGTTTGGAAAATTGCAAATTGCATGCTTAATTCTTTTGCAAATTGCATGCTTAATTAATGCATAATTCTTTTCCAGAATCTTCCCCAAATATGCAGTTCCACATAGCAGTGCATGCACCTGTCATACATCAGTACAGTGTTTCCTTGATTCCTTGTTTTATATTTTAACTTTTTTTATGGAATGATAAAGGTTTAGTCTGATGAGATCCTCTGAAAGCAAAAATTAAAGAGTGACCTAGCTACGAAAAATTTAAATAGCGTTATTAGAAACAAAAACGTTAATACAACATCTAAAAAATTTGTTCTTAGAACACATTTTTAACATTTTGTTATTTAATGAAAGCATTAGAAAAACGTTCTTACAACCTTAAATTGTTAGTTTGGGAAACTTCTTCTGCAATTTGGCTACTGCTTGACAGATGATTGTTGGATGGTTATTGTTAGTAGACAAAGTTCCAGAATTCAGACAGATTTTTATTACTAACACCAGACTTTCACCGAAGTGCAATGCTTGAACTGTCTGATTACACGTGCTTGTAGTTTGTGTGTTAAAAGGAAGTCTTTAAGACCAAGCAGAAGATCGTAACTACTTGAAGAGCCCTTAAGCACTGCAGCACATTTCAGACTGGAGGAGATTTCATGTAAACAGCTGCTCATTCACACCCGTGCCCTGCGGTCAAATGTCTTCCCTGTTTCAGCACACTGAATCCTGTAGCTGTGTGTCTTAACTTACAGAAGGCTTGATGGATAATCTCTGAGGACTTTTCCCCATAAGAACTAGAACGATTTTGAAGTGTTGGTTTTGCAGATAGCTAGACATCCATTAGCGCTTTTCTTCTGCGATGTGGGCTGTTGAAGGGCCCATTAATTCTAGGAGCAGAAGATGGATAAAATAAGCTGAGCAGATTCTCTGCATTGTTCCTTGCGGACAAACATGGAGAAGTCAGTCGCGGTTGTTGATGCGCACTGTTATAACATAACTGCATTCAGTGGTTTAGGGTTTATTTTAACGGTTTCGAATGCATTGAATGTTTATTATTTATAATAAACATATTAAATAGAAGTATAATAGGGTTATTATACTTATATAATAGGTGAGTAATACAAATGTGGAACAGGGTAATGACAATGATTATATTGCTCATTTTTATCAAATAAAAGGTGTTTACCTTTAATTGTGTTTTCGATTCTTTCTGTTGTCCTTTTGTGTCCGCTCTCCTGTATCATATACTGTGCTGTTGTTTATGGAATTTGAAATCTTGAGGAAACAATGAATCTTTTGGCCTGAACTCAGAGCCGCGTGCCGTGGTAAGTGCGTAACAGTGCGCCCACTGTTAGGCAGAACGCGGTCATTCGTCGTATGTAGTAACTCTTGAATTTCAAGCACTTTGTAATCATAACAGATTACAAAGCATTGTGTCTCTTTTTTTTTTGCTTCATTTTTCACTTTTAGTGTTGGCGGTATGGTATAAATTCCTTAAGATAATCGGTCTTAGTCACTGAGGCGGCTCGGCAGTCAGTTGTAATTTCATTGGCCTCTTTGCAAGCTGAATTGAGTCAGTGATCTGTCAAGAATAGGTCATTACGCACTGAATATCAGGTCTGTTTAGGCCCGTTGTTGATTTTCCGAACAGCAAACTGCCTCTGAAACAATTTGAAACAATAAAAGGGTTACAGTAAGTAACTGTAGAAAGCTGGGAAACCATTTTTATTGCATTTCGAAACATTAAACATTAATTTTGCAGGTGCTTTTCCTAGGTGATTTTTTCCCCTTCGTGCCCTAAGCTATACATTTCATTAGCATGTGCTTATCCTGGGCCTTGTTGAAAACTGTGCAGCAAAATATGAGCTGCAGAGGTGGGTGTCTTCAGCTGTGTAGAGATGCTATTCAGAGTTTAAAAAAAGGGGGAAAAAATCCTTTTCTCTGTCAGTGAGAAAAGAACATAAAGGTCTACAGATCTCTTTTTAGTGCCCTAAAAGTGAGACCTTTTAAGATTCCTTTCGTAGCCTATTAGGACGGTAACATAACCCAGCCCTGACATCATTACCTGATTACATTTCAGGTCAAATCAGTACACCCGCTGAGCGCTGTGCAGAAAGCACATCCTTTCCGTATCTGTTTTATTTTGCCCTTTGTCAGCCTGATAAATGCGTCAATCAGCTATTCTGCGCCTCATGGCGTCAGTACAGTGAGCTCCATGGGAACAGGTAACCAGAGAGTAGGTGTTACCTGTACATGGAGGTGTGCACAGCCTGTGCTGCACAGCCTCTGGAGGTCTGAAAAGCAGCTCTGTGTTCCGTGACTCACTTTCACTCTCACTGGGCTATTGTGTGGCCCTACTAAACTGTGTGATTGAGCGCCATTCACTCCACCCTGCCCCCACCCTCCCTCAAAGCGGCTTTCCCATGTTGTTCTGTCATAGTTTTGCAGATGCTTTCTTGAGTTCACACCGAACTCTTGTTTGGTGTGGCTAGGAACACTTTTTATGTAAATGGTGGATATTTTGGTCAGAGATCTACGTTGGGCGAGACCCAGCTAATAATTTTAGGTTGTGAGAATGGTTCCATTAAGGAAAAAAACATTAACAGTTGTATTTAAAAAGGAATTTTCAAAACAACCAGTTTTTTTAGTCGTTGAATTAACGTTATTGCTTGGTTATAAGAATGTTATTCAAGAATTGTTTTAATTCTGTAACATTTTCAGAATGTTTCACTATCAACTTGAGAATAACGTTTTAGATATATGATATCTACTAATGTTACAGCAAGACCTTTTTCAAATACTTTGCGAGAACTTTGAGAGAACGTTAGCCAATGTTCTGAAAATGTATCGTGTTAGTTGGGGAAGGTTTTAAACTCTGACGGACAGTTTTCTGATGATCTGTTTTCTGTGACAAATGAGGCCCATTTTAACAGGCAGCTGCATTGTAAATTCTCGTGCAAACATTTAAGCGGCCGTCAAATTAGAGCAGTGACGGACTGAAAATTGCTTGATAAGTCAGTACGCCGATATGTTTAAATTGCCTGTGTGTGCAATCCAGATTTGAGCCGTTCAGGAAATAAGATGCCCGTTCTCCCCTCATGTTACGTTTTAAGATTACATCTTCATGAGTTGTGTTGCCTTGTTGTATTTATGCAAATTGACCTCTTGTGTTTGTTACATTGTTGTCTGGGGCATCAATAGCTGAGTGATTTGTATCCAAGCAGGCCATTGTAATGGTGGATTAGGTCGGCCATTGTCCTGCTTCTTCACACGGCAATGAGATCCGTTCTGTAAAGACGTCAAAACACGGCAACACATTTTTGTATGATGCTTTAGAAAAGGGCTGTTTGAATGTCTCTTTGAGGTGTAACGGAGTCACAGGACACCCGTTAAGTGTGCAAGCCGGTCCATTTCCAGGTCTGCTGAGGTGTAGAGCAGTCGTTAACTTTAACTATTACTGGTGGAAGTTAAATTTAAGCAGCTGTATAACACTTGGTAAGAAATCACAGCTCGCTAACAACGGAGGTGAGAACAGAGGTGTCGGTAGTGCTAATTGACAGAGGTGGTGGTAGATCACACTCTGAGTGTTTTCACTGTGAAAGGTTTCCTCCATACTGACCAGAAATAGTCAGCCATCACTAAACCGTTTAAACGTGTGCATAGACAGAACACACGAGAAGGTCCAGCCAGCTGTGTTGAAGATTTCTTGGATTTTTTCTTAAGACTGTATGTGTAAGACAGTTTTTAATGTCTAAAATGGCTTTTGGATATTTCAAGGTTGCGCAGAGCCACACACTGATGGTTTCTGCTTAAATGTGGGGTTGTTGCTAAGGGCAACGTACACATGAACAGTCAGGCGGTGGTATTAGTATCTTTATGGTGTTTCTTGAGGGATTCTGGCAGATGGAGGAACCAACATGGTTGACACACTAACCTTTGACCCAACCTCATCAATCAAACCTCATGAGGCCAGATACACATGTTGTTCTGCTGTCGTTTCGTAGGCCTTCTTGTTGAATTCTGATCGTTAAGAATATCATTTTGCTTTGCTCACATTTACTAGCCAGCCACTCACCCCGCATCCCATAATGGCCAAAATTAGGCTGAACAAAGTATTTAGCTTAATTGTTTTGTGCTTGACTGCAACAGAAACGATTTCTTTTGGGTTACTGAACCAACAGTAAATGAATGGCTTCCGTTTGCCATTAAAGGTGGATGTTGGTCGCCCTGCAGAGTAATTTACGATCAGATAATTGCAGGATAAAGTCTTGTTGGTTTCCTTTGAGCCCCCACCACCCAAATGTAATAATCTCATGTCTGTTGCTTAAACACTTAAACGGTTAAAGTTTAGTTAAAACAATTTATTTGAAAATAACAACCCAGTGCACCAAGTGTTTTTTTGTCGTAAGATGTCTATAAAATTTTTTTAAATCTAAATTTTATTATATATACTTAAATGTATTTTAATAAAAAAGGTTATCATCTAAATTGTCATAAAAACAAAACAATTTATAAAACATTTATTTATTAACACTTATTTAACACTTATTAAAACATTTATAAAACAATGCTTGACGTTAATTATATTCGACCAGGTTTTTTAAAAATGGCGCTAAAAATATATGAATTGTTAATATGTAACAGTAATTTTTATAGCTTCCCTTTTCATGCTTCATAAGACTGTACTGTGACCTGAATGAAATAGTAACTCGGCAGTGTCTTCTGTTCCCACAGTGCTTTTGCCTTTGACCTGTGACTCCCTTCAAAGCATATGTGGCACATCACAACACGTTGTAAAGTTGCACAAGCTCGTGGCCTTGAAAGCAAACGAAACAAGAGCATCTCATTATGGGATTAGGTGTCAATGAGTTTACATGTTGGCTAACAGGATTGCATGCCAGGCATAGCACAACAGTCCGTGACCCGNATCTGCGCTTGGCACATGCCGTCTGCCCAGACTCCTTACACTAATATTTTTAAACAGCTGCACATGGTCTGCATTTCAGCCTACCCAGCTAACAGGGAACATTCTCTAAACGTTCGCTAACGTTCTCTGAAAGGTATCACTAATATTCTTGCAGCAACGTTGGTAGAACATTTTCTTAACTTTATATTTTATCACAAAGGTTATTTTTAAGTAGTTGGTAGAATGTTTTAAAAAGTTACAGTATTTAACACAAAATGTGTAAATAAGATGTTTTGAACATTGGAACTTTCAAAGTAACTTTGAATGTTTTTGTTATTTCATAAAAACAGGGGAAGCGTACAACGTACACTCAGCCTAAAACTGTTAGCTGTGTAAATTTAGGTGACACTGTTAAAATGAATGAATGAAAACGCTGGATAAGCATGTAAGTATAAAGACTGTGACTAGGCGATTCTCTGCTTGCCAGCTTCAATATGTGGGCTGGAATGCTGAGATTAGCAGTTAGCGTTAGGGCTGCAGGCTTTTTCCTGGTGCCTCAGCGTGACTGGCAGACAGCGTTTATTTGTCTGCCATAGACATTCATTTGCAAAACACACACAGGAAGCGGTTAGTCGGAAGTCCTTTAAACTTTGCCTAAAATCTCTCAGTCTTAAGTGCTAATAAGTGTGCGACATCCCCAAGTCAACCGTGTCCTCTTACTTGACTGCATCATTAGGTACTAATTTCAGCCTGCATGCTTTCAAAAGATTTAATTAGGACTAAATGGCTTAATTTGCGGATATTACCCAAATGACTGTAATCTGAATGTTGGATGGTGGTTTCACTCGTCAAATTAAAATATTGTTTTCTGCAGTTGAGAAAACCGGGCAATTTCGCTTGAATGATTGTGTTTTGTAGATCGTAAACAAACATCACGCTAGTTTTGGTGCTTGCAAAACTCACCCCCATGATTTTCTGAAGTGTTGTGAGTGGTTGCCAAGTCATTGCTGTGTTGTTGCTAGGGTGTTCTGGATGGTTGCTATGTGGCCCAAGTCATTCTTAGAACTTTCAAAGTAACATTTTTAAAGTTTTTGTTACTTAATGAAAACGTTACAGAAATGTTCTTACAGCCTAAAATTGTTACCTGGGTGGTGATCTGTGTCACAGACATTTTAAATTTCGCCATTATGAAATGATCTTTTAGGTGTGCAGTCACTATTCCTGGTCTGTTTATTAAACCGCTCTCACATGCGTCCTCATGAGCCCAGTGGATGAGACATGCGTTGTGCTGTTGCCATGCAACTAGCTGAAATGCTTCTATGTGGAATGGGTGTAAAACAAGCGGCTGGCCGAGGGCCTCCTAAACTGCTGCCATGTGCCTGAGCTGCACAGCGCCCAGAAATTATATCAACCACATCAGAGCCCCTTCGGTAATCTGATTTATTCACTGCCAGCCTCATAACCCGGCCTTTCTCTTTGATTTCCGGCTGTTGAGTTGGTAATGACGGAAACCAGACATTTGCGTGGGGTTTTCTAGCATAAACCGTTTCTAATGGCTCATTAGAGGAGGTTTGATTGTTGTTTGATTGGTCAGTGTGTTTTTGCTAAGAGAAGTGAGTGACGCGTGTACCATGTGGGAAGTATATGAGTGTTTGCACATGGTTGTGTGTGTGGGAGTGTGCCAGGGTTTAGCAGGTGTTTGGCTGGTGTGTTTAGTGCTTCTCTCTTGCTGGGATCACTGCCATGGCTGAATGTTCTCCAAGAGGTCTCAAGAACCCTTATTGAGATGCACCAAAACATCAGCAAAAAGACACATTCACCTAATTGTCCAAATTAGACATTTTAGAGTTCACACTTTGTCGCCTCGCTTAAGTGGCTGTTTGTGAACATGGTTCTCAGTGGGGATCATTTCTCCTCTTGTGTTCATTTGGGATGATAAACAGTGTTGTCGGTGTGTTTGTACCGTGGCCTGAATGACAAGAAACAGTTGTTTGTAGGTTTTAAACCCGGCTTAACCGCAAGTGTTAAACCACACAGCTGTAAAGGTCCCACGCTGCTTATGTTGCTTATCAGTGGTGCTTGTTATGAAAAGCTTCACTTTTATTATTGCTCGAACCATTAAGTGTTATTTCTTGATGTGTTATCTACACTGGGACGGATGTGAATTAGACTGATGGTGTGGACATAAGACTTTTGTCTAGTAGTGAAAGTGATATGGTTAACCCATCACTGGTGAGGAGTGAACACACACTGCAAGTCGTGAACACACACACACGGAGCAGTGGGCAGCACGTTACTGCGCCCGGGGAGCAATTGGGGGTTAGGTGCGTTGCTTAAGGGCACTTCAGTTGCAACCCCCCAGTAGGCCACAACTGCCCCCCGTAGGCCACAACTGTCCCCCATATAATGGGCAAAAAATAACATTAATTTACATTGAAGCAGTGACCTGAGCTGCTGTATATCTTAGGGATCGGAGTATAATGAATATTTAGGGTTGGGCTGTTTCAACTTGGGGCAATTAGTAACCACCCAAAACTCATGATCATCCAGGGAAACACCCAGATGATTCTAGTGCACTGGCAGTATTATAAACCCTACTCACATTTTCTTTAGAAAAATAAGAATTTTCTATGTATTTTTAAAGCTCAGTTTTAGCTCTGTCTCTTTATTTGCAGTTGACTTGTATCCCTGGTAAAAAAAAATCACTTAAGCATTCCTCATGTCTAAGTAAACATTAAACCATGTGTTTAACAAATGAAGTGCAGTACGCCAAACACTGTATACTCAACCTGTGTTAATTGTGAGTAACATAATCCATCTTGCCTTTCGTGCATGTGACTTCCCTCAGTTTTTAAGCGTTTACAAAGCTGCGAGTTTAAAGCAGATTATCAGGGTAGTCTGCTCAGACAGTCTGTCCAGAGACAAACAGCAGCAGCCCGGGTCACGTGAGACCACCTGCTAAGACTATGCTATGAGCCAGGGACAAATTTAACAAAAAATACCAGGTTCGCCCCAGCTAACAGGGAATGTTCTCAGAATATTGGCTAATGTTCTCTAAATGTTCTGAAAGTTAACAAAACGTTTGTGCAGTAACATTAGTAGAATGTTTTATATCATAGTTAGCGGGATGTTTTAGCGGAATGTTTTAAAAATAAAAAAGTATAAATAATGTTCTTATAACCAAACAATAACGTAAATACATTGTCTAAAAAAATTGGACAATTTGAACATTCCTGAAACTTTTCAACATTTTTGTTACTTAAAGGAAACATTATGAAAATGTTCTTACAACCTAAAATTGTTAGCTGAGACTGTATTGATCACAATGTAAAGAGTTTGGCTTCATGTGTTTGTTGTTGATTGACAGATATAATAGTTGATGTTTAACCTTCCACAGATTTGAATCACAAATGTATTGCATCTGAAAATGAACACGGTATAGATGCATAAAATGATAGCTCAGTCAAGCATGTTATTTTGGTGTGAAATTGGATACGGTGTGTAACGTGAGCGGATGTGAGCGTTCTGGTATGATTATTGCTTTGGAGGTTAGATCCTTCAATTAGAGTCGCATCAGGCTTCTGCCTGCAGGGTGAGTCGCCAGACTCCAACGAAGGGAAATCACAGAGAAGCTAATAAATCACCCAAATTACCCAAGCAGGTGCACAAGGGGCAGATCTTTTCAAAACGTAATTTTCTGCAAAATATAAGAGACGACAGATATTAGCGCAGTGGATGTTGAACAGTTTATTAGATTTTAGTGTTTTATGTATTAAAGTGTCTTATTGGTTCAAAAATGAAACAAAAACAACAAAATTCCTACTTGAAAAGTTGTCTTTTGGATTTAATGACGGCATGAATTCAAGCTTGCTGAGGAGTTCTGAAGTTTGTGCTGATCCGTGTTATCCCAGCATGATTTGAGAATTATCCAAGAACGTCTTGTGTGCTTCAATATTTATTCATTTTACGTACTAACATGTTAATTGTTCAGTTTGGGCTGAAGATTAGTTAGGTGCACAAGTGAGAGGCTGAAGTTCTGCCATGTTTTGAAGGACGCATGACTGTGGTAAAGTCTTTTGGGAAGCGCATTATGTTGCTTAAGTTATTTAGCTGCTGTGATTCAGTGATACAGACTCTGTGCTGTGATGGACTCTGCTGATGACAGCATCAGTCTGCTGAGCTCATTTTGTTTCCCAGTGGCCTCACTTCCTGCTGCCGCCTCGCTGACAGTTCCGCACACAATGAGATCAGCACTGCAGGAGTATCGCATTTCACCCGGCAACTGCTGATGTGCTCACATTTTGGGTGTAGGCACCGATGAGCTGTTGAATGGAGCAATCTGCCCTTCGCCTCAACCTCTGCGCGCAGGCCGCGTCGCTGCAGTCTTTCTGCAGTCTGCAGCTAAAGCGCATGGACTGCGTCCGTCCTCTGTGCTTTCAGGCCTGGCGGAGCTCAAAGCCTTCAGTCAACAGCAGTAATGAGCCGCTGAGATTCCACACGCTGAGCAAACAGAGGCGGCAAATGCCACGGCACGCTAGCGCTGCGCTATGTCACGCGCTGAAGGCTTGTTCGTAAATGTGGGCGGAGCGAGCTAAATCTTATATTATGATATGAGTCATTCTATAACACGTAATGCTAATATATAAAAAAGCATGTAAACCAAAATATGGTTTATTTATTAAATTACCGTGTGGTATTTTCTATTTTTGAACAATGTAGTGTATTTATTACTTTACGAATGAGAACTGGGTTTGTCCTTTTATTTGGAATTTGAACGAAAAATGAACCAAAATGAGGATTTCATTATTCATAAATGAGTTTTAGATAATACAACATTTCAGTTATAAACTATTCAAAACAGCTACAATAATATTGAACTATTATATATTATGAGTTATATAAATGTATTAATATTTTATATTCTGGATGAGCTGTGTTCAAGTTGCTTAGCAACCATAATTAACCAAACAGTGCTTACGTCGCACTTGTATATATTGTATACGGGACACATCGTGTTTTGTGGTTTTATGTTACTCCATTTTTCCTTTATCCTCATGTAAATAACTGTCGTGCCCTCTAACAGCCACACAAGTGTGTTGGGAGTATAAACAGTAATAGCAAAATCTGTAATGGGAGACATATTAATACACCTCTCAACATTACACTGCTCAGCTTGAGCGGCTAGTGTGTCATTTTGCCTATTAACTAGTGTTTTGAGTACTGAACCAAAATAATAACCAGTTTTATCCGGTAATTGGTGGTAGTCAAAATAAACAATTTCCTCTGTTTTCCACAGTAAATAAGCACAAGCCATGGATTGAGACCACGTATCATGGTATCGTGACAGAAAATGATGACAAAGTTCTCTTGGACCCTCCACTCATAGCCCTGGATAAAGACGCCCCACTGCGCTATGCAGGTAAGACCCTCCATCTTACGGTCTCACACTAAGCTGTCAGCCATTTTGCTTCCTCATGCTTTCTAAACCTGAACATTTAGTCATGAGTTACATTGATTTGTTTTTGATCGAGTATATACACCTGATCATTTTTCAATTGATTATATTAATTATTGATACATAGATTATGCTATGTTTGCGTTTATGGGAAAAGTTAAGCAGAATTTTCAAAAATGTTGTTTTTTTGTAAGCATATAATCAAAACTTTAAAAGAGGTTTTGTTAAGTTTTTCTGGTTTTGTACTCGGGATTAATTACTTTTTGTAAATGACTTTGGTTTGAAAATGTAATGATGGTATGCCAGAGATTTCCTATAGACCCCACACCTTAGCTATTAGCTATATTTTATATAAAACATGTTTATTTACAAACATTAATACAGCTCTACAACAAACCATAATTTACATATATGACCTTATATCATCAGATTGTTATTGAACGTTATTATGCTGTAATTTGTTTTGCAAAGATTGTAATTAGGTTTGTAGATGTTCTTGCAGGCTCTGATGCTCTGGGTTAATGGGCTGTTTGTTTTTTCATTTACTGGTTTATGCTTTTTAGATCTTTGAGCGTTATGTCCCTCGATATTAGGTTAAAGATTCGGAATTTAATATTTAAACTTTGGCTATCATTGATCTACCAAAAATGCAGGCAATAAATTGATATGGATCTTGGGGTGAACCAGTCAGAAGATCAGAGCTGGTTTTGTTCCCCAGATATTCGGAATAGGGGTATATGTGGTATGGGGCAATAGGGGTATTTTTGAGCACATAGAAGTCATACGCTAATGGTTAATAAGATGAGGATGAAGCTTTCCATAAACCAGTCACTTTTTTTAAAGACGTCTCGTTCCTCTGGCAGCTGGTCTCCAGACTGGAGCGGCTGATATCAAGATCAATGAAATTTCCTCTTACTTGTTTCCTGTGAGAGGGAATGTGCAGCATTAGCACCGGTCCTGGCCTTTTATAATCACTAGAGATTTACTTTGACCTCATTTCAAAGCTCTTCATGTGGTTCATTGTGAAAGCACTGCCTCAATTCTCCCAGTTTTAGTACCAGTCCTCTGCGCTCTCCAAATATGGGACACTGCTGGGGATTGTGGGAAGTAGCAGCAGGCATTCTGGGAGCATAATTGCTTCACGTGCACTGATGCAGTTTACCTTGAGTTGATCAATTGCCTTGGTCAAATCATTAATAATATCTGCCAAACTGTATGTTATTTTGACTTGTATTAATTGTATTTATCAAAAGCTAACCTAGATTTATTACTGGTACATATATAATTTCTCTTATATAGTTCATAAAAGATCATTTAAATTTCAGCATGTTTTGTTTTCGTGAGATTTGGAGCCAGAAGTGAGTATATAAGAGCTTGATTATGTTTACAAGCTCTCTTAAATTCAGAAACCAAACAGAACTGTAGTGACATTTTAGAAACATTAATAGCAGAGCTCATGTTGCTAAACATAACCCACAAGTCATTTTTCATTCATGCCTCTGTGAAGGTTTTATATATATTCGTTTAAATTTACGAGAGTCTTTTAGTATACAAAGATATTCAAGTAGATTTTTATTAATCTTGTGATTTTATTTTATTTTTTTAAAAGAGGGCAATATTTGCACCTTGAAATGTATTTGAAATAAAGATTTCGGTTAGGCTAAATTAAACACTAATTTAAACTTTTATTAATTCAAAATAAATCGTTCTGTTGAAACAATTACTTGAAATCAATCCTAAAACCTAAATAATTGTAGCTGTGACATTTAATGCAATTGTAAATAATGCAAATGATATGATAAAATAATAAACCTTTTTGCTTCTTTTCCCTGTTCATATGTTAGATTCATCAGATTAGACTGTGGTGTAAATATTTTTACATTTTAAATATTATGACCCCAAGCCCTGTTTAATTCCTCACTGTTTTCTCATGTCCCAGCTGTACTTGTTTTATTTTCACTGTATGGAGGGGTATGGTGTCCCATTGGGCCATGATGTCCCATCATGATTGATGTTCTGCTGGACTTTTATAATCCAGCTGCAGGCATTGATTCACACAGGATGTCCTCTATACAGAGCTCTTACATTCCTATCAGTGGAGAACTGAGCGCTTCCAGCTCGCTGTCAATTTCAATATTTCCTCTGACTCATGACGACCGAGTTCTTATTCACTTTTTCGGGCTCTGTTAACCTTCAGGACAGTCAAATCCTGAAACGGTCATAAACCAAAACGATAATCAAGTACACAATTAAACCCCTCCGTCAGGGGTCCTGTTTCTCATGTCTCGGGTGGGCTTTTGTTACGCCTTAATCGATTTCCTCCTGCGGCGCTGCAGCTTGAGGGAAAGAATCAATATTCGTTGTGTTTTGCCTGATGGAAAATAAAGGACTGTTGGAGTTGGCGCTCAACACGCTGGCTGGATTTTTGGGCAAGTGTCTGGATGTACAGTCATTAGTGTCCCAGAATGCAATGATGAGGCACAAAGCTGGACTGCATGACTTGCTCTGAACAGCAGATCCTAATGGAAAATCCATCTGTAAATGTAGAGTAGAAAACGAAGTGGACAGCTCCACCAGTAGAGGCCAAGGATGGGGTCAAACTGGGCCCTAAGTAGTCCGCCAAACACAACTAGGAAACTAGGAAAAACACTTTAGCCGTGTTTATTGTCTAACTTTAGCGCTGACCAAATGATACTGATATCGTAATATAAATGATAATATTTCAGGACATTTTTGGTTAATTCTTATTCTTTTAAATCGGTGCAAAACTCTGTATTTTACCCCCAACAGGGACTATGAAAGAGCCTCTGTCTTCTGTACTCTTTGTTCTGTGTGTTTCTCAGTGTAAATGTGAACTCTGTACCGTTTACAATACTGTCAGTTTACAGCTCAGACTAATTTAAGGATTACCACAGTACAAGATCTGTAACATCTGTCTTCGCTCTTTTCTCGTTGCCTCTGTGTTTCTGTGAATCTTGTTCTTTCTCTGACTGACCTGAGTTTATCTTTTCTCCCTTCTCGTAGAGAGTTTTGAGGTGACCTTCACCAAAGAAGGTGATGATGGGCTCTTCTGCTGCCTCGTAACCTTGTTTTATTAACCCACTAACGCAATTATAAGAAAACCGGCCCTTCACACAGAACCTCTTGTCATGCTCTTTAATCTCTTCCCAGTTGTTCTTTTGGTTTTGGTTTTCGGTTTTCTCTCACCTTCTGAATTTTTGGAAATGAAAGTGTAGCAGCTGGATGACATGTGCGATGCGGGGATAACAGAGTCTAGAAATATCTGTGCATGAGACATCCATGGAAGTTTGCAGATCGTAACAGTGCTTCAGCTTGTAAACAAACAGAATAAAACGCACACAAACAATATTAACTTAAATTATTATTAATTTTTTAAAGTTTAAATGGTTAAATCTATCATTCCAAAAATGTGTTTTCCGATAGATCCCATATTTTTTCTCGTGTTTTTAAACGTTTAGAGGGAAAGTTTTTCCTTGTTTTGAAATGCCCTCCTGTAACATTTGGGGGTAAATTGACACTTGTACTCCAAATTAGCCAAAAGTAATATCAGTGTTTATTTGCTTTATTTATTCCTGCTCTATTTGTAAAGGGAAGTAACAGTGCTGAGATTGTTAACTGATGCAAACTCTCTCTGCTGTACGGTCTGTGATGTGGTCCGATCTTTAGTTTAAGCCTCTTTACTCTATGAGAGACAGCATGGCAACTGCTGCTGTTTGATGTGGATGTCAGTCGAATAGATATTTCTAACCCCTGCTCTCATCCAGTCTTTAAGTTCCACTGCCTCTTTTCCTGTTTTTCTTTGTTTCGTTCTTTCAGTTTGTATTAAAGGGTTTGCGAGAGACAACATTGCACAGGAAGACTTCCTTCACTCCTAAATCTAGCTTTAAGAGAAAATTAATGGTGTTTTTCCTTGTTTGTTTCAACATTTGTTTTGGTTTTGTTTTTGGAAAGTGACATCGACTGAATTTCTGATAGGATGGTGGATCTCTGTCATAAATCCTTTTTATTGCCCCATGAGTAACTTTGTAACCATGTTTTCTTTCTTTTATGTTTAACAAATCAGCTTAGTACCTCATTAAATATGCTGGAGTATTTTTAAGTGTACAGATTCAATGGAATTTTATGTTTCTCGGTTCATATCATTTCCTTCCTGTTCTTGTTTATTAAGTATTCCTGTGAAATGTCTGTCTGCATTCTGGATATTTTACTGCATGACTGGATGCAATGTGATCAAATGGCTTGGACCGGACACTCAGAATTCCCTTATTTAACTCTCGTCCCCTCACTTCCTGTGTACTCACCCATCCCACAATGCATCTGGCTTCCTCCAAAGACACGCCCACCTCCCGCCCACCTTTAGTGTTCCAATCCCCTTGGCTGCCAAACCAACTTCTTTGGCTGTTCTTAGTTGAGTGTGGCGTGTTATTAGTTTTGTTGTGGGTTTCTTGTACCTGTGTGACGGCAGCCGTCGCTTGGGCTCGAATAAACGTGCGTGTGCTGTGCCGTTTCTCACCATTTTCAGGGGAGATCTGCGGCTTTAAGATCCACGGGCAGAATGTTCCATTTGAGGCAGTGGTGCTGGATAAGTCCACTGGAGAGGGGGTGATCCGGGCCAAGGGCAAACTGGACTGCGAGCTGCAGAAGGAACACACCTTCACCATTCAGGCCTATGACTGTGGCGAGGGGCCTGATGAGGGCAACATAAAGAAATCTCACAAGTGCGTATATCAGTTGTGGTGCACTGAACCTGAGTGTATTTAAATAAAGGAAAGGCCAGTGACTCTGTATTTGATGAGATCCAGCATATATCATTGAAGTGTTCGTGCTGAGTCATTCTGCTGTTTTCGTCTTGCCTGTTAATTTGCATATATTTATTTGCCGCAGCAAGAGACCTCATATGAGATACACACGCACAAAATGCCTGTGTCATATTTCGCCACAAATTAAAAGAAACAATTTGAGAGAAGCTTAAACTATGTACATTATGGATATGTACCATATCCATAATACCAAACATTGCAAATTACCATAGTAAAAACTTTTTATTACTGTAACGTATACAGTAAAAAAAAACATGGCAGTATTTGTGATACTACTTTAAACTAATGCAGATTTTAAAAAAGCATCTTAAAAATGAATGTACAGTAATGATTATTACAATAATAAGAATTCTAATGAGATCAGATTCTAATACGATTCTAATGAGAATCGTTAATTGATTCTCATTACAAAACAACTTAAAACGTTTTAAGTCATTAGATCATGAGAATCTGAGGGCAACGCATAATTGTCATGAAAATATATGAATCATTTTAAAACTGTTCATGAGGAGGGCATTATTTTACATCTCTTGTGGCTGTACCCTGTTAACTCAATTAATAGAATATAGAAATAGAAATAGAATAAAATTCAATATAAAGATTTAGTTAAAAAAAGTAATGATATTAAAAGTATTAATGATACTATATATTTATATATATATATATATATATATATATATCTTTATACTACACAAAAATGTATTTCTATATTTCCTCTAATATACGTTTCATTTATATACTTTTTATTTGATTTTGGGATGAAATGTGAGCAGGGCTTAATGAGAGATTTAGTAAGAGAACGAGTGGAAAGCCCTGAGGGTGTCAGTGTACCCGTAGTTCAATCGCAAATCGATCCTCCATCTGTTACCGGGCGAGACTCTGCGTCACTGGCCTGCTTGTTCCCACCCGTCTGATTATAGATTATTAAACACGCTTTGATTTCCACAGGGCTACCGTCCACATTCAAGTGAATGACATGAACGAGTACTCTCCAGTGTTCAAAGAGAAGTCCTACAAAGCCACAGTGATCGAGGGCAAGAAGTACGACAGCATACTGAAGGTGGAGGCCGTGGATGCTGACTGCTCTTTCCAGTTCAGTCAGATCTGCAGCTATGAGATTGTCACCCCTGATGTGCCCTTCACTATTGATAAGGATGGTAAGCGAGGAGAGATGTTAGAACGCACCCGCTGTCATGAACACATTGGTCTGGCCATTAAATTGATATTGAATATTCAAGAAATGTTCTTTGTAATTGTTTTTTGTTAGCTTATTAGTTGCACACTAACCACTCAGCGTATTAGGTATTCGTTACTGTGAGCCGATTAAACATCTAGCTGCCCCACACCGACCCTACACGTCTTACACACACCCAGCTAACAGTTTTAGGTTGTAAGAACATTTTCCTAATGTTTCCATTAAGTAACCAAACATTAAAATGCCATTTTGAAAGTTCTAGGAACATTTTAAAATGGCTAGTTTTCTCAGTTGTGTATTAACATATTGCTTGGTTTTAAGAACATAATTCAAACATTTTTAATACTGTAATGTTTTAAAAATGTTCTACCACCTACTTTGAAATAACTTATATATATATACATATATATAGTTCTACTACATTACTGCAAGAACGTTTTTGATAACTTTTAGAGAACATTAACCAACGTTTTGAGAACATTCCTGGTTAGCTGGGCAACCTCTCTCTATGGTCCTGGGTGTACTCAAGTCAGCAGATGGACCAAATTATGTGTGACACCGCCAGTCCAAAACACCTGCCAAATGAAAACGTATCCTACAGTAATATTGACTTCTAGGTCATTGATATTCATGCCACTATAGATGTGGCTATAAAAATTGATGCGCAAACAAGCAGTCGTTTTTAAACACTTAGCACCTGTCTGATATTGGCCATGTGTCACCTTGAGGTGTGGCCTGAATTAAGCATGAGAACCATTCCTTGCAGCTGCGATAGTATTATTATTATACGATAATATGCGATAGTATTATTAATATACTGTTTACTTTCACTTCGATTCGCTGGCGCACAGCCGCGTGTTTGTTGAGCTTTCTTTGTGGTGATGAAAGGAACAGGAGGTCATTGTCATTTCCTTTTATGAAGGCAACATCAAGAACACAGAAAAGCTGAACTACAGCAAAGAGCGCATGTACAAACTCACCGTGACCGCGTACGACTGCGGTAAAAACCGCGCCTCTGAGGACGTCCTTGTCAAAATCAACATCAAGCCCACCTGTAAACCAAGTTGGCAAGGTACGAAAGACACTTAAGGGCAGCACAGCTGTGTCATTGTGTTGGATAAAGCGCAATAGCTCAGCTGTACCAAGTTTTGAAAAGGTTAAAATCCTCAATTTTATCTGCTACAGTTTCAAGGTTTAAATTGTGTGATTGAATGTTGAATTAATTTCTGGAAAGTACTTGATTTTGTGGTGCAACAGGGTTGCTAATAAGCCCTGCAGTTAAAATAATAAACCCTTATAATTTATATAGTTTATAATTTTTTTAGCATATGTATATTTGCTAAAAAAATATACATATAAATATTAAATATTAGTATGCTAATATTTAATATTTATAGTATGCAATTCATGACTTTTACTTCTCTGGTGCCGTCTCTATTTGAAACAAAATTGCAGCTTACTTTGTTTTTTTCTTTACGTATGTTGAAGTAATATTAAGTCAAACTGACATTTCCAGGGAAATCAGATCTGACAGCTCAAATTATAAACCATTATTATAAACTTACCGTTAATAGTCAGGTACGTTAAGGAGATCTGTTAAAAACTGATATGTACTTGCTCAATGACTGATCTTTGTTCATTTTAAACCTAAAAAAACGTACAAATTGCAATTTTAACTCATATAGCATTATTTCCAAGTGTTTGTCTGTGAGTCAAACACATTCTCTTTCTGGCATTGATAGGGTTTAATAAAAGGATTGAATATGAGCCTGGCACAGGAAGTCTTGCCCTGTTTCCCAGCATGCATCTGGAGACCTGCGAGGAGCCAATAACCTCCATTCAGGCCAGCATTATGCTGGAGACGAATCACATCGGCAAGGGCTGCGACAGAGACACCTACTCTGAAAAATCCCTGCACAAGCTCTGCGGTAAATATTACTGTTAAAATAAATTGTAACCATTAACATCAAGATCATTAAAGTGTGATTCTGTTTGTTATTTTTTTATTTTAAGTAGCAACTCAAGTGTCATAAACAGAATTGTAAATTAATTTACATCATCGTATTTCCTGCGCACGTTGCAGAATCTCAAAGGCAGATAAACTATAACGTAACAGAAAATGTGTAAAACAGAA
The DNA here is from genome assembly GCA_036877585.1 of Botia kubotai. Taxonomy (NCBI): domain Eukaryota; kingdom Metazoa; phylum Chordata; class Actinopteri; order Cypriniformes; family Botiidae; genus Botia; species Botia kubotai. The sequence goes on along the minus strand of JAZGTI010005010.1, from coordinate 3,977 downwards.
TCGCTGTTTCTGGCCCGCATAGGTGCCAGTGTCGGCACTGTGGAGTTGCTGCCCGCTCCCAGCAGCTCTGCCAACTGGACCGTTGGCCTGCCCACTGACAACGGGCATGACAGCGACCAAGTGTTTGAGTTCAATGGCACCCAGGCCACAAAGGTCCCCGAGGGTGTGGTGAGCACCAGCCTGAAGGAGCCCTTCACCATCTCAGTGTGGATGAGACATGGTCCCGGAGGCAGGGAGAAGGAAACCGTCCTCTGCAATTCTGACAAAAACGGTAATGACATTTGGACAGAATCACAGGACCGCGAGGGTGATGATGTGATTGTTTGTGAGTCCTCTTCATCTTTTTAAAGGCACAGTTCAGACAGTTATGAAAATTCTATCCAGTCTAGTCTTTCTTCGTTTAATGAATGTGGATGAGGACAGGAGAAAAAGCTGGTCACCATTTGCTTTTTTATTGTATGGAAGAGACCAGGTTGGACTTTCTGTTAGATAACAACCCAGTTTGTGTTTCACATAGTGTGATATGACATGTTTGTAAACTATTTAATTTTAGGGGTTCTGTCCCTTTAAACGTATCAGATTAGTACACACGGAACAGCGCCACTGAGAAAAATCATGGAAATAGCTTGTCCTAACAATTTTAACGTCCATGAATGGATCTTTGTAGTTTTATGAATTATGACTTTCTGTGATTTCACTGCTCAGATATTAGAGAAAAATTCCCTGCCATAGAAAAAGCTCATCAGCAAGCGCTTATGTAAGAGCGATTACATCAGTTGCGTCCCTGTTTAGGGAAAGTTGCTTCATTGTTTTTCGTGAGGGCTGCAGCAGTGCATGCAGAGGGAGACATGCGTACAGCGCAGTGCAGCGCGTATTAAATCATGTTATTGGGACAAAAATAACATGCAGAGTGTCAAGGGGACTCATGTGATAAACAAGCGTATTTGCATGAATTATAAATGCGGAAATTATTTCTGAAATGTATTTCTGCGTTTGTTTCTGCAGAGATGAACAGGCACCACTATTCTCTGTACGTTCACAACTGTCGCCTTGTGCTGCTATTGCGTCAGGAGCCCACAGAATCAGAGAACTACAAACCAGCGGAATTCCACTGGAAACTTGACCAGGTAAATCCACTGGTGCCTCTTTAGAAGCCCTCAGTTTTGAAAGACACTCCTGTGTGTTGTACTGAGAATGTTCAATTTAAGACTGGTAGCAATGAATAGGTCGTTTCATGTGTTAGACCGGGGGAGTGAACACACTTTAATAAGTCTACCGCAGAGCTCCGCACTCCCAAAACCTCCAAATGGAAACCAACATAGAATGTAAACATTTTAAGAAACAAACATGACCGAATTGAGGTTATGTTAATGGATTGATAAGGTGTATGTATGTGTGTATGTTTTTTTATGCATACCATGATACTTAATGATTATAATATTTGCACAGTACTCCAAGGTATGCTTCTAAGAATACCATGGTGTTTATGTGATGCAAGACCAAGAAAACATGGTAGCACCACGTACAAGTCTTAAGAAAGCAAGGCATTACCATAGAACCATGTACAACCAATCTATCGTTCACAAGATAAACGTTGTTTTCCTTTAAACACCGGTTACTGTTAAAAGCTTTCCTGTAGCTCAGTGGTTAGAGCATGGCGTTAACAACGCCAAGGTCATGGGTTCGATCCCAGGGATTGCACATACTCAGAAACAATGTATAGTACAATGCAATGTAAGTCGCTTTGGATAAAAGCGTCTGCCAAATGCCTAAATGTAAAATTCTTTATGTGGTCTGATGGAGTCACATGTCTTCTCTCAGGTGTGTGATAAAGAGTGGCATCACTATGTGCTGAACATTGAGTTTCCAGCAGTGACTTTGTTTGTGGACGGTTCCACCTTCCAGCCGCTCCTGGTCACGGAGGATTACCCTCTGCACGCCTCCAAGATTGAAACCCAGCTCACCATCGGCGCCTGCTGGCAAGGTACACTCACTAATGATCTATTGATTTCCTCCCCGTACACAATGACGCAAGCTCAGTTTTAAACTTGAAACCGCTGTTGCCTCCAGCTTCAGCCGGAACATGCGCTGTATTAGTTAGTGGTTTGTGTTTGCTTTTTATGAAGTATTGCTTAAGTGTTTCTTGAAGTATTTAAAATTGCTACGATCATTATTGCATATGTTAGATCTTATGATCTTAAAGAGCTTGTGAAATTGAGCTTTGGGGTTTTAAGTCCATTCCAGCAATCAGTTTTACATTGTAAGAATGTTTCTGTGGGTTTATTAACGGTTAAGTAACCAAAACGTTAAAAATATTATTTGGAGTTCTAGAAATGTTTAAAAGGTTTTTAGACATATTAGCATTTGTGCTTGACTGTAGGAATATTATTCAAACATTTGTTTTAATTCTATAACATTTTTAAAGCGTTCCACTAATTACTTAGAAATAACATTTTTGATATATGAGGTTAAAAAAGTTCTAATGTTACCATCAGAACGCTTTTGATAACTCTGAGAGAACTTTTGAGGAACATTATCCAACAGTCTGAGAACATTCCCCGTTAGCTGGTGAGTCAGCTAGGAGATTGTGTTCGTCAAACCTTTTCGTGGGTTGATAACATGCATCAAATGACTTTCTTGTCCTTATATTGAGCCCCTGCTGTTCTCCTGCTCTTCTGTCTTACCTCCACAGAACTCTCAGGACATGACAATGACACTCAAATGCTCTCAGAGCCCTTGACAGGTTGTCCACATCTTTCCCGATCACCCTGATATGTCAATAAGCACGTGCGGTTCTTCTGCAGCCGAAAGCCACACAGCACGCGGCTGCAGAAGGGCCGTACGTGCACGCAGCTTCGGTCTGCACCAGCAGTCTGCATGAGAGACGCCACGTCACAAACCCTGCCTGTCATATTCCTCATTTACCTTTTCATTATGTTCATTCATCAAACCAGCTTCATCTAATTGAGGTTTGGCTGCAGATCTGGAGGTGCAGACAGTAAATTTGGACATTATACAAAAACAAGGTCAGCTGACCTTGGAGATCAGCATCCTATGATGAATCAGAGCATTTGGCTGCATTCCATGCTGCGGTTTGCAGCATTGTTTATGCCAGCGGTATCGCTTTAGAGCATCGCTCCGTGTCATATTACTGCGTGAGGTCATTTGACCCCTCTCGCATCATTCTGTGTCCTTCAGATGTGGCCACATTCTGTACAGTAAGATAATACATGTAGCTAGGATATCATTCAGCCGTCTTTTCTCTTAAAGGGACAGTACACCCAAAAATATTTTTTTTATTTTTGGGCGAGTCATTTTTTAAATGTTGGTAGTAAGATATTGACAAGATATTTTTAAAAAGACATTATTGCTTTATGTGCCAAACCATATGTCGATATTTTGGTTTAATTCATTATTTACGTGCCATCACTGACTTCATCCCCATTCATTTGCCATAATTACCACTCCCATCGAGAGCTGCATGGGGCCACAGGCCTTAATCAGATCATACATCATCAGTGTGTGACTGCAGGGTCCCTGGCGCATCGGACGGACCCGGCACAACAGAATTAACATGCATGAACATCAGTCACACAGCAGCAGAGCATGCTTGAGCTGAACACACAGCAGAGCATCTGTTCGTCTTGTAATTTGTCCCTTTCCGGATTTGTTCAGGTGGCAGCGCCCGCATGACTCAATACTTCCGGGGCAGCCTGGCTGGACTCATGATCCGTTCTGGAAAACTGGAGAACAAGAAGGTCATTGACTGCCTTTATACCTGTAAGGAAGGTCTTGATGTGCAGCTTCCAGAAGAAGTGGCCTCAGCTGTGAAGGTAGGTGAACCTGAGATGTTTTCCACAAGATTTGAAGTGCGACCAGATGATGGTTGACTGTGTTGTGGTGACTCATGGTGTCCTCCTGGGTCTGTTTGCCTCTGTCTGTCCGCAGGTGGAGTTTAACCCCAACCAGTCTTCTCT